>JAJOOI010005174.1:0-25396 GCA_029582585.1 Solanum bukasovii
ATAGTTACCACTCTAGCATCCAAATAGCTCCTTATGAATCTCTTTATGGGAGAAGATGCATATCTTCTATTGGATGGTTTGAGTTTGGTGAAGCTGGGTTGATAGGATCAGACTTAGTTCATCAAGTTATGGAGAAAGTGAAAGTCATTCAAGAGAGGTTGAAAACAGTGCAGAGTCATCAGAAATCCTACACTGATGTTAGGAGAAGGGAGTTAAAGTTTGAAGTAGATGATTGGGTATACTTGAAAGTTTCACCCATGAAGGGTGTTATGAGATTTGGTAAGAAGGGGAAGCTTAGTCCCCGGTATATTGGCCCTTAGAGGGTTGGTAATGTAGCTATGAGTTAGAGCTACCTCAAGAGTTAGCAGCGGTTCATCTGGTATTTCATATTTACATGTTGAAGAAGTGCATGAGAGATCCTTCATTAATCATACAACTGAAGATATTGGGATCAAGGATAGCTTATCTTATGAGGAGATTCCTGTTCAGATTCTAGATCGCCAAGTTTGCAAGTTGAGGACTAAGGAAGTAGCATCAGTCAAAGTCCTTTGGAGGAATCGGTTTGTTGAAGAAACTACTTGGGAAGCTGAGGAGGATATGAAGAAGAGATATCGACATCTCTTTGAGCCCGGAGAAAACCCAGATCAAGGTACTAATTCTCTTCTTAGTACTCTTTAATTCATATACTTGATGTGTTAGATTTGCTTGTTGGGTGTTTGAGCTAAATGTTAGATTTTACACCCTTAGCCTACTAAGAGTAATCCCATTCGAGGACGAATGTTCCTAAGGGAGAGATAATGTAACACCTCACTAATTGAAAGAACTAGAATTAGAAAGAGTCATTTTTGGAAAGAAGGAAAAATCTGGAAAATTGGTTAAGTTATGTTAAGTTTGAGTTTTGGGTCAACTTAAAATGACCATAACTCCTAGCTCGGGATGAGTTAGGTGTGCTTCCAGATACCGTAGGAAAGATATTGAAATTATATTTCCAACGCCGCTGAGTTTGCGAGATTCCAAGTATGTATGAGTGAGATATGCCCATTTGAAGTTGGGCTGTTCAAATAAGGAAAGTCTAATCCGGATTTTGGAAGGGTAGTTTGGTGTTTTCCTTACCCAATTATTTTATTTTGTTTTTAGGAGTTTAATTGGGGTCTAATGAGAATTAGATCAGTTGAAACAATTGGAAATTCACTCTAGGGCTTGGAAAAAAGAGAAAAGAGGAGAAAGGAGAAGAAAAGTCAAGATTCGTCAAGATCTTGCAATTTTGATTGTGGATTTCGCCAAGGATTCAATCCTACGAGGTATATGAGATTACATAGCGTTGGTTTAGTTCACCCACACACCAATAATGATTCAATTCAGCGAAGTTGTATTGTTTTGAAAGCAAATCTTATGAGTTCTTGATGATAATTCGTTTGAAATCTTGTGGGTTCTTGTTGTTGAAGTTTCTTGAGTTTGAATCATGATTTTAGGTGTGTTTTCTAGTAGAATCTTACATATATTTATGGTATAGTTGATTCTAAGTGTTTGGGGAAAGAACCAAGTTGAAATATGGGGTTTATAGTTGAAAAACAAAAGAGAAAAGTTGAAATTCACCTGGGCAGGGGCCTGGGGTGCCGCCCTAGCCAAAGCGCAAACAGGGGCTCAGAAGTTTGACCTCTTGGAGGCCGCGCCAGCCAGAGTGTCCCAAGTCAGTCTCTGAAATTTTGGGGATGGCGTCCCGCACCTCTCAGAGCGCCAGGGACGCCCATTCTTCCATTTTTTCCCCTTCTTTCTTTACTAGTTCCTTAGCAACGTACCTATGTTTTTTTAGTCGATCTCTATAATCTAAGGTACATATAAATATAATGAAATCATCCATAAACATGAGATCATGAACCTTGAAGCCATAATTCAATTCAAGAAAAGTTAAGAGTCAAGTCAAGAGGTTAATAGTTAAGTCAAGAGAAGTTCATAGAGTTTTCCAAAAGTCTTTTACAAATGTTTTAACTTTGTTTTAAGCCTTAGGCTTTGAGTTGAGTAAAGAGTAAGAGTAAAGTTCATCTTTTCAAGAATTATACGGGAACTAAGTATTCCCAAGAGTTAAAATGTTTTCACATTTGAGCAAGAAAGGAAACACCGATTTCCAAGAGAGCCTTTGAGCTATTTTTTGAGTAATTATCTCAAATCACAGAAAGAGTTTTGTTTTTAAAACATATGAGCTGAGTATATTTTGGGAGTAATATTGAACACCGATATGAGGACGCGAGTTCATAATAACTCAAGTCCCCATAAACCATGTAGCCATCATAGATATAAAGGATCATACTTTGTAGATGATTCCTTAGTAATTTTTAGCATAGACTAGTGGATCCACTTAGTTGAGGCGTTCTATATGATGGCAAAGTATAGGACAGTTCTGGCAGCGTGGGCGAGACGATGTATCATCACTTAGGCTCATAGTGGTGGTTGCCGGTTAGAGAAACTCCCACAATATTATATTACTTTAATATATGAGTAAACTGAGTTGTTATTGTATCTTTTTAATAAATTAAGTTATCACCTATTGTTTTAAATGCTTTGTATAAACTACACCATTAATGTTGTTTTTACTTTGCATTTGAGTTGAATTATTTATGTGTTGAGTAAAGCCAAGGTAAGTGTTCTTTTCAGATTCCTTTCAAGCTTATGTCTTGTTTAGTATTCCTCTCGCATACTCGTACATTCAATGTATTAATGCCATTTGGCCCGCATTATTTATGATGCAGACACAGGTAACCAGGATCAACATCTAGTGCCTCGCTAATGTAGTTTAGCACTCAGAGTCAGTTGGTGAGACACCTTGCTATCCAGTGGACCCCTTTTATCATTTGTTTTAGTACTTTAGTTGTTATTATGATCGGGGGGTCTTGTCCCGACATCCCTCCTTGTTTTAGAGGCTTCATAGACAGTTAGTAGTTCAGTTGTCTTTACATTGTAATTTCTTATGTTAAGACTTGAGTTGCCATTTTGGCCAAGTTGAATGTTTGAACTTTAAACGTTCTAAGTTATTTTATTAAACAGTTGAGTAGAGACGCATTGAATCCTTGTATTAATGCTTTAAGTCTTCCGCTACAAGTTAAGCCAGGCTAAGAAGAGTTCGCTTGGGACAAAAATGGTTCTCGAGTGCCAATCCCGCCCAGGGTGTAGGCTCGGGGCGTGACAGGTTTCGGTTAGAGAAACTCCCACAAAATTGTATTATATTTTATTATATACAAATTGAGTTGTTATTGTATTCTTCAATACATTGAGTTGCTATCTACTGTTTTAAAAGTTTTTCATATATTGCATCTTTTATTGTTGCTTTATCTTGAGTTGAGTTTCCAGAGTTGAGTATCTTGAGTTGAGATATGTTTCATTGAGTTGAGTACCTTATTAGTGAGTTGAATATCTTATCTTTGAGTTGAGTATCTTATTCCTGGGTTGATTTAGTTGAGTGAGTTGAGAATATGTAAATATGTTTCCTTTTTATCAAGTTCAAGCTTATGTTATGCTTTAGAATTCCCCTTACATGCTCATACATTCAACGTACTGAGCCATTTGTCCTGGATCATTTGATGATGCAGATACAGGTATTCAGGGTTATAAACAAGAGTTTCGTTGATACCACATGGAGTTTGAGTTAGCTATGGTGAGCCTCCTTACTTCCGGAGGGTTCCACTTGTTCTTTCAGTTATATCAGTTGTTATTAGGATGTTGTGGGTCTTGTACCAACTTCCATTTTTGTTAGTTAGAGGCTTTATAGATAGACAATAGAGTTTCAGAAGTCTGTTTCATTTATCTTATTAAATGTTTTAAAGACTTAAGTTGCGTATTTTATGACGAGTTGAATATATTATTTTTATTCAGAGTTATTCATTTGAGTTAAAGATTTGTAATTAAGTTCAATGAATGTAATTCAGTTTTAAGCTTTGCATGCTTAAGTTAGTCTTCCTCTTGTAGTCAGCCATGATGAGGGTTCGCTTGGGGACCAGTGATGGTTCTCGAGTGCCGTCCACGTCCATGGTGTAGGGTCGGGTCGTGACAAACTTGGTATCAGATCACAGAGTTTAAGTGTTCTAGGGTGTCTATGAAGCCGTGTCAATAGGGTCTTGTTTATGGTTGTGAGGCCCTCACTTCTATAAACGAGGGACTATAAGCATTTAAGAAAAGTTTCTCTTCTTTTATACTCTTAATCGTGCAATAGAGCTATGTCATAGAGATTTATTCATACTCATGCATTTCTTAGATTCATTAGACTATCCATCATACTAGAGGTGGTTGAAAAGAAAAGTCAGTCCTTTATCAATGAGTTATTCTTACAAAAAAATCTTGAGGAAGTCATGTGACTCTGAAGGGGCTTGAGAGAAGCCCTTGAGTGAGTAAGTGTTCAGTTTCAGAGGAATGCACCCATATTCATATGAATCGTGCATTCGAGCTAAAAGTGACTTGTACTCTTTTCCTTAAGCCTTATTTCAGTTGAGATCCTTTTTAAGAAATATGTTTAGAGCTTGGGTAAGATTTTCACCTGAAAAGGTAGCATGAGTTGCGAGATCATGAGCAGTAGTAGTGAAAGAGCCCAGAGTTAGAGGAAGGTATGCAGAGGTTTATTAATCCTAGAAAGGGAGATAGTGATGAGGCAAGCTATGTTATTATAGTCATGCAGCCTGTAAGTTATTGATGAAGAGTTTTTCCTTCTGAGTAGAGGAATAGTTGCTAGTCAAGATGAGTTAGAGTATATTTTTAACCAGAATAGATTTTATGTCGATGTGTCATCGTGTTAGAGGAGGCTAAAATATATGTGTTTAATAGAAGCATATAGTATTCATAAAGTGATAGATTTAAGCTAGGCTTATGAATTGTTTGAGAGGATCATGATGTTCAGAAGGTTATAGAACTATCAAGTAATGAGGTATAGTATAGTAAACGAGCAATCATATTGATATTTGGGTTTAGTAAGAAATATTAAGCCTGAATTTGAGATGAGTGTCATGATCAAAAGAAGGGAAACATGAGGGTGATGATGTTAGTCTTCTGATTTGATATGGTAGACTTGACATAGAGTAGGTGAGGAATTGAGATGGTTGCTGCAATGAATGTGAGTAGTACAAGTGAGAGACCCTAACCTTTAGATAAGGACAGTGAAGTGTGGCTAGGTCACAAGTGTATATAGAGGTGTACCGAGAGGGTATGTAATTAGAAGAGGTTAAGAGAAACACCTTAGAAAGAGGTCTTAGTACCGCTTATAGAGAGTTCGGTAGTCATGAGATAAACTTCTTCCGAGTGTTAGAGTAAAAGAGGATGTAGACCAGTTAGAAATGATGGAATAGGTCCATAGCTTTCAAGTGTCAACTTTAGACCCAAGGGAGAGATGACAAGATGAGAAATCAAGTCAAGTGTTTGAGAGTAAGATAGTAATGAGTTCCAAAGAGTATCGGAGATGTCCTTTATAGGGTCCTTTTAGTAATGGAGTGATGTAAGAAAGAAGAGGTTGATGTTATTATCATGATAGTGATGGTGTGATTATTCCATCTAAGGGCATAAATGAGGAGGAAGAAAAGGATGAGGTTTTACAATGAGAAATAGTTAAATGAGAGCCCTTAGTTGGTTCTGAAGGAGTTGGTTAATAGGATTCCATGGAGTTGTTAGAGTACTAAGCTTGAATGTGGTGTTGTTAAATATTAGGTGGTTCTTGATATGAGCCCAATGTGGTTGTAAAGAGTAATCGTCTTGGGAAGAGATTCCCTATAGAGAGGTATAGAACCCTAACCTAAGGATTTGGGTTAAGCTTGAATATAGTAAGAGCATACCATTAGACTCATACCTTAGTACGAGTAACTGTAACACCCAGTATCCAAAAACAGACCTTAAAACAGATTTCCAGAAGTTATAGGTGCAACTCACGGATGCCACCCATGGACCGTAGGGTGACCCACGGCCCATGCTGGTGGTCCATGGTTAGCATCAACAACCTCCCCCAGAACTCATCCCCAAAATTCGTCTAAAGGTCGACCCACGGCCGGACCCATGGACCGTAGGTCAGACCACAGACCGTGGTCCGCGTCCATGGATCAGACCCTCGAAAACCAGCCTCCAATACTGATCGACGGTTGACCAGCACAGACCGTTAGTCGTTTGACGGTCCGTAGGTCACTCCGACAACAGTTAAATCATGGGTCTTTTGGGCTTTTCCTATTTCGTTGAACACCTAAACTACATCGTTTTAGCGTAGAAATATAACTAGAACTTACTTAACTCAAATCATTCATCAAAACTTAGAAAGTTAGAACGCTAAGAGGAGAAAGAAGTCAAGAACCCTAGTTCAAGAACGCAACAAAGTTCCATCAGTTCCAGCCTAGAAATCGTATAATTTCTCCGTGGAATTCGTCACCAGGTATGTGGTATTTCACTAGTGGGTTCCTTTCGCCCATTAGGTCCCTAGAATTCAGTCAGATTCTTGATTCCCCATTATTAACTAGACCTAGGGTTTCTAGAACTTCAGCAGATTATCATGAACTAGTTAATTTAATCTTCCAAATCAGATTACCATATTATTACTCAGTTTATCATATGATATTCAGAACCCTAGCTGTATATATTCGTTAGTTCATAAATTATGCATTCTAGATCAGATTATTCAGTTATTACTGATATACCCATGCTTCAATTTACGAATGTCAAACTATGAGTCATAATTGTTGCATTCTCAGTTTGCATGTCAGTTTTGAGCTATCTAGTATATTACAAAAATTCAGTCTTAATGTGTAAAATCATTTAATCTATTGGGAGTAGCATAATACCGAGTTGGACTAGGGTCAGTCACCCATATAGTTCCAGAACTACGAGCCACGTAGGTTGTAAGTCCCCTCTGTGGGCATCATTTTAGTGATCACGCCAGCATGCCTCTATACCTTTGGCTGGGTGTATCCTCTCGATGGGGCATATACATCGGACTCCAAATTTAGCTCATGTGGTTTTATGTCAGTTATTAGTAGCTCCCACAGTTCAATCAGACTCCATTGCATTGACCTCATTTTAGTACAGTCAATATTCAGTCTTAGCATGCTATAAATTTGGTCATTGCATTCAGTTAGCTCAGTATTCAGTATCTATATCATGTTCAGATCATACTCTTGCTTTATTGCTTGTTCAGTTATATGTTATTTTAGCTTTACTCTATCCTGGATGCTCAGTACCTTTGAAGTACTGGCGTATACTGTGCGCTACATCTTCTCATGATGTAGGTTCAGGTCCTTAGCAGTCAGATCACGCATAGATCGGTTCCCGATCTCTAGATCATCAGCATCAGTGGTGAGTCCTCATTCTCCGAGGACATTAGTCATGTTATTTACTTCCGTATTTCAGTCTTTTAGTTTCAGTTTTGCTAGATTTAGCTGGGGTCATTTTCTGACATAGTTAGATTTAGCTTAATATTGGAGTTTGATGTTTCTCTTGTATTAAAATTTTCAGATTTGATATATTTAGTTTTAGAATGGGTATTCCCCATCATTTTCATTTTCATTTTCATGATATTTAAGCTTCCGCAATAGCTGTTATTATTCTTAGTATGTTCATGTCATGCCAGCAGGGTTAGCTTGGGGTCACTTGTGATCCTAGGTCCCGTGTCCGCATCTCGGGGGTAGCTCGAGGCGTGATAAACTTGGTATCAAACTTAGTATCAGAGCCCTAGGTTAAAGTATCCTAGGATGGCTGAAAGGTCGCACCATGTCATGGGTGTGTAGTGCGCACCACATCTAATGAGAGAGAGGCTACAAAGTGATTTAGGAAAATTCTTCATGTTATTGTTATTCTTATCGTGCGTAAGGTATGATCTAATTCCATTCTAACTCGACGTTCTACGTTTTAGTGATCATGCCTCCTTGTAGAGCTAGCGCCAAGAATGCGAATGCAGCTCCTCCAGTCCCATGTCAAGAAGTTTTGAATGTAGAGTTTCGGAATGCCGTTCAGATGTTGGCTCAGAGTGTGACCAACCAGAACAATCAGTGGGTTCCAGCTCCGGCAGGTGCTAATGTTGGGTCAGATGCAGCCAGAGTGCGATATTTTGTTTGGATGAATCCGCAGAGTTCTTAGGATCGCAGATTGGTGAGGATCCGCAAAACTTCATTAATGAGGTCAATAAGATCTTTGAAGTGATGCAGGTAACTGGGAATGATCGGGTTGAGTTAGTATCTTACCAACTCAAGGATGTGGCTCATATCTGATATACTCAGTGGAAAGAGAATAGGGGTACAGATGTCGCTCCTATCACTTGGGATTGCTTTAGTGAGACCTTTCTGGACAAATTTTTCCCAAGAGAGTTAAGAGAGGCAAAAGCTCAGAAATTTATGAACTTAAGGCAAGGTAGCATGACAGTCCAAGAGTATGGGCTCAAGTTTATCCAACTCTCCAGGTATGCTCCTCGCATGGTTGTTGATCCCAGGGCTCAAATGAATAAGTTTCTATATGGAGTGTCAGACTTGGTGAAGACAGAGCGTAGAAATGCTATGTTGCTGGACAATATGAACATCTCTAGGCTCATGACTCATGCTCAACAGGTTGAGGGAGATAAGCTTAAGGAACTGGCAAAGGAGAACAAGAAGGCTAGGACTGGAACTATGACCATTCTCAACAGAAATCGGGTGGTGGTAATCGCTCGCAATTTCAGCAGACATTTTCAACTTTAGTACCTTCATCAGCTAGTGTTCCATCCTCCAAGTTTTGTAATGATCAAAAGGGTAGGGCATCGGGCTCTAAGTCTCAGGAAAGTGTTTCAGGTACCAAAACCTACCCAACTTGTCCTAAGTGTGGGAAGAACCATCCGGGCAAGTGCCTTGCAGGAAAGGAGGGATGCTTTGGGTGTGGTCAATCTGGTCACAGGTTGAAGGATTGTCCTTCTAAACAGGGTCAAGGAGGTAACAATGGTAGAGCTTAGTCTACCACTTCAGCAACACCAACAGGTCGCCCGACTCAGCAGGGTAACTCACCTGGTACAGGTGGCGGACCGCGCCAAAATAGGTTGTATGCTCTTCAGGCTCACAAGGATTAGGAAGACTCTCCAGATGTAGTCATTGGTATGCTACGATTCTTTGACTTAGATGTTTATGCTTTGTTAGATCAAGGGGATACTCTTTCCTTTGTAACTCCTTATATAGCAGTTAAGTTTGATATTAGTCCAGAAACTCTCTTAGAACCCTTCTCAGTCTTTACTCCAGTCGGTGACCGAGTTATAGCTAGACGGGTACACATAAATTGCCCTGTCACAGTCTCCCAGGAAGTCACCTCAGCAGATCTTGTAGAGTTAGAAATGGTAGACTTTGATATCATTCTAGGCATGGATTGGCTACATTCATGTTATGCCTCAATAGATTATAGAACTAGGATTGTTCGTTTTCAGTTTCCAGACGAACCAATCTTAGAATGGAAGGGTAGTAGCTTAGCGCCTATGGGTCTATTAATATCTTACCTTAAGGCCACAAAAATTATCTCTAAGGGTTATCTCTATAATCTAGTCTGGGTTAAGGATTCAAGCTGCCAGACCCCAACTCTTGAGTCAGTTCGAGTATTTAACAAGTTTCCAGAAGTGTTTTGAGAAGATCTTCCCGGAGTTCCCTCAGATAGGGAAATCGACTTTGGAATTGATCTCCTTCCAGATACCCAGCCTATCTCGATTCCTCCTTAAAAAATGGCCCCAACAGAGCTTAAGAAATTGAAAGAGCAGTTGAAAGACCTTCTTGATAAGGGCTTCATCAGACTTAGTATTTCCTCATGGGGTGCACCAGTGTTGTTTGTAAAGAAGAAAGATGGTTCTCTCAGAATGTGCATTGACTATAGGCAGTTAAACAAGGTCAAAATCAAGAATAAGTATCCCTTCCCATGATTGATGATTTGTTGACCAACTTCAGGGTGCTAGTCATTTCTCAAAGATAGACCTCAGATCGAGTTATCATCAACTCAAAGTCAGAGATAGTGACATTCTAAAGACAGCCTTCAGAACTCGGTATGGTCATTATGAATTAGTAGTTATGTCATTTGGAGTAACCAATGCTCATGTAGCTTTCATAGATATGATGAACAGAGTGTTCAAGCAGTACTTGGACTTATTCGTTATCGTCTTTATTGATGATATCATCATTTACTCTAGGAATGAGGAAGAACATGCAAATCATTTGAGGGTTGTTCTGCAAACTCTTAAAGATCACTAGTTATTTGCTAAGTTTAGCAAATATGAGTTTTGGTTGCAATCCATTGCTTTCCTTGGTCACATTGTGTCTAGCGAAGGGATCCGAGTGGATTCTCATAAGATAGAAGCAGTGAAACAATGGACCAGACCTACCTCTCCTACAGATATCAGAAGTTTCTTGGGTCTAGCAGGTAAGTACATAAGGTTCGTGGAAGGATTTCAACCATAGCCTCTCCATTGACTACGTTGACTCATAAGAAGGTCAAGTTTTAGTGGTAAGATGATTGTGAGAAAATCTTTGCAGAATTGAACGCTAGGTTGACTACAACTCATGTTCTGAATCTACCAGAGGGTTCATATGATTATGTTATCTATTGTGATGCGTCCAGAGTCGGCCTAGGTTGTGTGTTGATGCAGCGAGGTAAAGTTATAGCTTATGCTTCTAGACAACTTAAGATGCATGAGAAGAACTATCCAGCTCATGACCTCGAGCTAGTAGCATTGGTGTTTGCACTTAAGATTTGGAGACATTACCTGTATGGTGTTCACGTAGATATGTTCACAGACCATAAGAGCCTTCAGTGTGTTTTCACCAAGAAAGAGTTGAATCTTCGCCAGAGGAGATGGCTTGAATTCCTCAAGGACTACGATATGAGTGTGCATTACCATCATGGTAAGGCCAATGTGGTAGCAGATGCTCTTAGCAGACTATATATGGGTAGTGTAGCGCATGTTGAGGAAGAAAGAAAGGAACTAGCAAAGGATGTTCACAGACTTGCTCGCTTAGGAGTTCGTCTTATGAGCATACTAGATGGTGGTGTAACAGTTCAGAATGGGTCAAAATCTTCTTTGGTAGTGGAGGTGAAGAAAAAGCAAGATAGTGATCCGATATTGCTTGAACTAAAGGGTGCAATCCACTAGCAGAAGGTTGAGGTTGTCTCCCAAGGGGGAGATGGTGTACTTCGCTATTAGGGTCGATTATGCGCTCCTAAGGTGGGTGAGTTGAGACAATAGATTCTTGCAGAAGCCCATAACTCCAGATATTCTATTCATCCAGGCGCCACTAAGATGTACCGTGATCTGTGGGAAGAATATTGGTGGAATGGCATGAAAAGAGATATAACATATTTTGTGGCTAAGTGCCCCAAATGCCAGCAAGTCAAGGTAGAACATCAGAAACCATGAGGTATGAATCAAGAGATCGACATTCCTAATTGGAAATAGGAAGTGATCAACATGGAATTCATCATAGGTTTACCTCGTACTCGCAGACAACATGACTCCATTTGGGTGATAGTTGATAGAGTTACTAAGTCTTCACGCTCTTTGGTGGTTAAGACTATAGATTCGGTGGAGGACTACGCCAAGCTTTACATTAATGAGATAGTTAGTTTGCATGGGGTTCCTTTGTATATCATCTCAGATAGAGGTCCCCAGTTTACCTCTCATTTCTGGAAGTCATTTCAGAAAGGTCTTGGTACTCAGGTTAATCTTAGCACAACATTTCATCCACAGACGGATGGTCAGGTAGAGCGTACCATCCAGACCTTAGACGACATGTTGTGAGCTTGTGTGATCGATTTCAAGGGTAGTTCGGATGATCACCTTCCTCTTATAAAATTCCACTACAATAATACTTACCATTCCAGCATTCATATGGCCCCTTATAAGGCATTGTATGGGAGTAGATGTAGATCTCCAGTTGGTTGGTTTGAAGTGGGTGAAGCAGCCTTGATAGGACCAGATTCAGTTCATGAAGCTATGGAGAAAGTGCAACTCATTAGAGATAGACTTAAGACAGCCCAGAGTCGCCAGAAGTCTTATGCAGATGTAAGGAGAAGGGAACTAGAGTTCTAAGTTGATGATTGGGATTTCCTGAAAGTGTCTCCTATGAAAGGGGTGATGAGATTTGGCAAGAAAGTGAAGCTCAGTCCTAGATATGTAGGCCTTTACAATATCTTGAAAAGGATTGGTAAAGTGGCTTATGAGTTAGAGTTGCCAACAAAACTAGCAACAGCGCATCTGATTTTCCACATTTCGTTGTTGAAGAAGTGTGTGGGTGATCCAACATCTATTGTACCCTTAGAAAGTGTGGCTATGAAGGATAGTCTCACTTATGAAGAGGTACCAGTTGAAATTCTTGATCGTCAGGTTCGAAGGTTGAGAAACAAGGAAGTCGCTTCAGTCAAGGTTTTGTGGAGGAGTCAATCCGTAGAAGGAGCTACTCGGGAAGTAAAAGCAGCCATGAAAGCCAAGTATCCTCACCTCTTTCCTTCCGATTCCATTCCAGCTTGAGGTAATAGTTCCTCTTCACTTTTTTAGTCATTCATCTGCAGTTTCAGTCTTAGTATCATGTTCCTTCAGTTTGTACTTGCATTTTCAGCGTATTTGCATGTTCTTGGAACATAGTTAAGTCAGAAATTAGTTTAAGTGTTTAGTGGTAGGATTGTAGCTCTTTCCCTCCATTTCAGCTAGTTTAGTCTTCATCGAGGACTAATGTTTCCAAGGGGGAGATAATGTAACACCCCGTATCCAAAAACAGACCTTAAAATAGATTTCCAGAAGATGCAGGTGCAACTCACGGACGCCACCCACAGACTGTAGGGTGACCCACGGCCCGTGCTGGTGGTCCGTGGTTCGCATCAGCAATCTCCCCCAGACATCATCCCCAAAATTCGTCTAAGGGTCGACACACGGTCGAACCCACAGACCGTAGGTCAGACCATAGACTGTGGTCCGCATTCGTGGATCAGACCCCAGGAAACCAGCCTCCAGTACTGATCAACGATTGACCATCATGGACCGTTAGTCGATCAACGGTCCGTCGGTCCCGTCCGTCGGTCACTCTGACATCAGTTAAGTCGAGGGTTTTTTGGCCTTTTCCTATTTCGTTAGACCCCTGAACTACGTCGTTTTAACCCTAGACTACGTGGTTTTTGTTAGTTTTAGCCTAGAAACATAACTAGAACTTACCTAAGTCAAATCATTCATCAAAACTTAGAAAGTTAGAATGCTAAGAGGAGAAAGTAGTTAAGAACCCTAGTTCAAGAACGCAACAAGGTTCCATCAGTTCCAGCTCGAAAATCGAAAGATTTCTCCATGGAATTCGTCACCAGGTATGTGGGATTTCACTAGTGGGTTCCTTTCGCCCATTAGGTCCCTAGAATTCAGTCAGATTCTTGATTTCCCATTATTAACTAGACGTAGGGTTTTTAGAACTTCAGCAGATTATCATGAACTAGTTAATTTAATGTTCCAAATCAGATTACCATGTTATTACTCAGTTTATCATATGATATTCAGAACCCTAGTTGTATATATTCGTTAGTTCATGAATTATGCATGCTAGGTCAGATTATTCAGTTATTACTGATATACCCATGCTTTAGTTTACGAATGTCACACTATGAGTCATAATTGTTGCATTCTCAGTTTGCATGTCAGTTTTGAGCAATCTAGTATATTACAAAAAATCAGTCTTAATATAGTTAGTATTCAGTCTTAGCATGTTATAAATTTGGTCATTGCATTCAGTTAGCTCAGTATTCCGTATCTATATCATGTTCAGATCATACCTTTGCTTTATTTCTTGCTCAGTTATATGTTATTTCAGCTTTACTCTATCCTGCATGCTCAATACCTTTCAAGTACTGACGCATACTCTGCGCTACATCTTCTTGTGATATAGGTTCAGGTCTTCAGTAGTCATATCATGCATAGATCGGTTCCCGATCTCTAGATCGACATCATCAGTGGTGAGTCCTCATTCTTCGAGGACATTAGTTATGTTATTTACTTTCGTATTTCAGTCTTTTAGTTTCAGTTTTTCTAGATTTAGCTGGGGCATGTCCCAACACTTCTAGTCAGTTAGAGGTCATTTTCAGACATAATTAAATTCAACTTAGTATTGGAGTTTGATATTTCTCTTGTATTAAAGCTCTCAGATTTGATATATTCAGTTTTAGAATGGGTATTCCCCATCATTTTTGTTTTCATGATATTTAAGCTTCCGCATTAGCTATTATTATTCTTAGTATGCTCATGTCATGCCAGCAGGGTTAGCTTGGGGTCACTTGTGATCCTAGGTCCCGTGTCCGCATCTCGGAGGTAGCTCGGGGTGTGACAGTAACCCTATTCCATACCCAGTCCAGTCATCATTCGAGGAAGAATGATCCTAAGGGGGAGATATTGTAACACCCCATAATTTTTTTGAGATAAGATTTGAACCATCCTTCATAGTTAGTAAGTTTTTACCATGGATTTTAAATTTTTCCCAAGTGTTAAGGTCACTAGATGTATCACCTTGAGTTCCAAGAAGACCAAGAGTTTTGGGTTAACTTCAAAATACCATAACTCTCCGTACAAGATGAGTTAGGTGTGTCATGAGATGGGAAATGAAAGGTCTTTGAATTATCTTTCCAACGCCACAGAGTTTGCTAAGTTTCAAGGTCGAATGAGTGAGATATTCCCTTTTGAAGTCAGGCTATCAAGTTAAGGAAAGTTACCCGAAAATAGTAAGGGGTATTTTGATCTTTTCCTTACTAAATCAGATTTAATTAATTTTTAGTAAGGTTTAAAGGGTCTAATCCTATTAGGTTCAGTTTTATAATCCTAATATACGCCTAGGATTTTAGTTGAGAGTTCAAGAAGAGAAAAGAAGAGAAAAGAAGAGAAAGGAGGAGAAAAGAAGTAAGGATCAAGACGTTCATTGAGATTCTTGAGTTTTGTTGCGGATTTTCGCCATGGGTTTAATCCCTCAGAAGTATGTAAACTTCCATAGTGTTGGGTTTATTCACTCATACGCCAATAATGTTATTTTCAGCAAAATTTCATTCTTGAAGTTGAAAGATTAGAGTTCTTGAGAAGTGTTCTTGAAGTTCATCCTAAATCTTGTTGTGTTGGGGTTTTGATGATTTCTTCAGATGAAAGTGAGTGTTTTGAGGGCTGTATTGAGTAGATTAGAGTGTACTTATGTTAAGTAATCGAATTCAAGTGATTGGGAAAGAAACCGTTCTATTCTAGGCGAGTTAGGGTGAGAAAACGAGCAAAGAAATTCGTTGGGTTTTCTGGGTTGGGGCCCGGCGTACCGCGCCAGCCAATGCACCCTAAATTATGTTATGTTGTTTAGAGGCTGGAGCACCGCTGCACTCAGTGCGCCAGGGTCACCTGCCCCGTCCAGTTTGCAGTCGGTTGCTCCGTTTGAGTTCTTTTAAAGTGTACTTTCACTCCTTTTTTATTATAATCACTCTAAACTATTTATAAACACCTAGAAATCGTTCATAACATGAATCACAACCTTGAATTCATAATTCAAATTCAAGGTAGAGTTAAGAGTTAAGTCTTGAGAGTTCTTTCTAACATTTGGAGAAAGTCCCTTTGAGTCGTTTTGAGGAGTCTTCTACAATTTCTAATAACTTGTTTCAAGACTCAAGTAAGTGAGCATGAGAGTGAGGAGAATGTATTCAAGAGTCTACACTATTACCTAGATCCTTCATATCATGAACCATAACTCTTGAATTCATAATTCACATTCAAGAGAGAGTTAAGAGTAGAGTTCAAGAAAGTATTTGAGTTAAATTGTGAATCCTTTGAGATCAATTATCGATTTGAACTAAGTTTTGAGAAAGTAAGTATTAGGATGAGAAGAGTCATATACGTGAGTTCCATATTGTTATGTAGACCCTCGAGTCGAATCGTTCATGCCCATAAATTTCGCATGAACTTCATAAGTTAAGCATCTTTGATATGAGTAGTATCTTCCAATTCTAAGTCTTGAGTATTGAGTTCCTAACACTTTTGAGATTATATTCCTAATCATGGGACTATTACATGTTACCCATGAAGTCCTTCAGTTGAGTAGTTCATGCACATAATTCGGCACGAACTCTATAAGTCGAGCAGTCTGGAGATGAGAAGTATCTTTGAGTCCTTGAGTTGAGTAGTTCATGCCCATAATTCTACATGCACCCTCTGACTCGAGCATTCTTGAAACGAGTATTACCATTGAAGTTCTTGAGTTATGAGTTGTTGAGTTCCGAGTATCGAGTTCTATATATATATATATATATATATATATACGGTTATTGAATACCTTGAATTGAGTCGTTCACGTCTATAATTCGGCATGAACTTTATTTCGAGAAGTCTTTTACAATATTTTTAAACTTGTTTTAAGCCTTGAGCATTGAGTTGAGTAAGAGTAAGAGTGAAGTTATTTCTTCAAAAGATTATATGGGAACTAAGTATTTCCAAGAGTAAAATGTTTTCACATTTAAATAAGAGAGAAAACACCTATTTCCAAAAGAGCTTTTAAGCTAGTTTTTGAGTAATAATCTCAAACCACAGAAAGAGTTATATTTTTAAACATATGAAATGAGTATATTTTTGGGAGTAGTATTGATATGGGGACGAGTTCAGATAACTCAAGTCTCCTTCAACCATGTAGCCAACGTGGGTAGAAAGGGTCATACTTTTTAGATGATTCCTTAATGCTTTTTAGCATAGACTAGTGGATCCACTTAGTTGAGGCGTTTTATTTCCCGACAAGTTATAGGACAGTTCTGGCAGCGTGGGTGAGACACTGTATCATCACATAGCACATAGTGATGGTTGTCGGTTAGAGAAACTCCCACAGAATTGTATTATATTTTATTATATACAAATTGATTTGTTATTGTATTCTTCAATAAATTGAGTTGCTATCTACTATTTTAAAAGTTTTTCATATATTGCATCTTTTATTGTTGCTTTATCTTCAATTGAGTATCCAGAGTTGAGTATCTTGAGTTGAGCTATGTTTCACTGAGTTGAGAACCTTATTACTAAGTTGAATATCTTATCTTTGAGTTGAGTATCTTATTCCTGAGTTCATTTAGTTGAGGGAGTTGAGCAAAGGTAAGTATGTTTCCTTTTTATCAAGTTCAAGCTTATGTTATGCTTTAGAATTCCCCTTACATGTTCGACATTCCACGTACTAAGCCATTTGGCCTGCATTGTTTCATGATGCAGATACATATATTCAGGGTCATCAACAGGAGCTTCGTTGATTCCACATGGAGTTCGAGTTAGCTATGGTGAGCCTTCTTGCTTTCGGAGGGTTCCACTTGTACTTTCAATAATATCAGTTGTTAGGATATCGTGGGTCTTGTCTCAACTTCCATTTTTGTTAGTTAGAGGCTTCATAGATAGACAATAGAGTTTCAGAAGTCTGTTTCATTTATCTTATTAAATGTTTTAAAGACTTAAGTTGCCTATGTTATGACGAGTTGAATATATTATTTTTATTCAGAGTTATTCATTTGAGTTAAAGATTTGTAATTGAGTTCAATGAATGTTATTCAGTTTTAAGCTTTGTATGCTTGAGTTAGTCTTTCGCTTGTAGTGAGCCAGGATGTGGGTTCGCTTGGGGACCAGCGATGGTTCTCGAGTGCCGGCCACGTTCAGGGTGTAGGCTCGGATCGTGACATCTTTCCTCTTCGTTGGGTCACTAAATCAACACAAGCTATTGAAATTCACAAAAGTAATTCAGAACTATCAACACTCATATCAATATTTTGTAAAACGAGGTAAAAATGACCCAAAAACCCAATTCCAGAAATAAGGGGGTAAATCTAGAATGTAACATAAAATTATGTTACCCAACATATTTGAAAGTCAACAATGAAACCCATTTCAAAAATGGAGTTGACTTCATTCTGAAACCACCATTTTTTTATAAACACAAGTTCTTGCAAAAACTTTCAAAGTTTGGGTCAAAATCTAGGACTTACCATCAAAATCAAGTAATAATTAGCGGATAAAAGAGATGGGAGTAGAAAATCGTTACCAAATTGAAGAATATCCAAATATTCTTTAAAATCACCTTACCCGAGCTCCCAAATTTGAAAATGGACAAATGGGGATGAAACCCCAACTTTTGGGAAAAAAGGCATATTGTTCGGGAAAAATTCACTCTTCGCGACCGCGACCCCCAGTCCTCACAATCACGATTAGTTTAATGGAATTTATCAGTTTTACTTATTGGTTATCGATTTGTAATCATGCTAAACCATTATGGAACCGTTAAGATATCGGTTTATCGGTTATGGATTTATCGATTAGTGATCGTTATCGGTTCGGTTTCGAGTTAACCATTAGCAGTTCACACAATTTTCGTTGAGAATTAGTAATGGACTAATCACTAATTAACAATATGCAGTAGCCAGTAGTCACTGATGAAATTTTCCCCGTTAGTCCATTACTACATGAAACACTTAATAAAATTCCATATTAACCTAGACAGAGATGTCAATATTGCCCAAACTGGCAAACTCAAAAGAATTCCTGATAACAACCAAGCCAATTTCGATATGAACTATAAAGAGAAATCACTACAACACTACTAACAAAAACCATTAATGATCATGAGACCATTACTAATAAAAACATTTTCATTGCAAATTGTAGTATTGCAATATTGCAGACATATCTCACTGACTCACTCACTGTAATGAGAAGATAAAAACAAAGACTTAAAGTAAGGGAACCAACTATTTGAACCTCAATTTAGAAACTTAGAGAATGATATTCAATATAACTCGCCAGTGTGGGAGCAGTGGCAGTGAATCAATGAGTGATGTCGCAACTTTGAAATATTATTGTGAAATTTGAGTGTCAACTATAAAGTCACTGTAAAGAGTCTGAATAGTGAAGTGTAAACCCTAAAGGCTAAAAGTGCCTAAGGCCTTAAGTGATATAAATGTAATTAATTAAACTTCTTATCGGGACACCCGATTAGAAATATGGCCAAACCGAGACCCGAACCGATAAGCTGATAAGAAGTTTATAGTAAATCGAGACCGAACTGTTAAATCATCAACTTGAACCATCAACCCAATAACCATATTATCGGTTCGGATTATCGATTTTGATTCGATTTTGAATAGCCCTACCCAAGCATTTTGTTTTCACCCTATATTAAGTAACAACATTTAAAATTAACTATCATCTATCATCTTCCGTTAAGTTATTAATTATTATCCTTGTAACTGGTTCATTAATAATACCCTCATTATCACAAATGTTGATGATCAATAAAAAAGGCAACGCCAAAATCATACATGAATCTCAATTGAAAGGCTGCTTTAATGTGCTACGATACGACCTCCCTTGAGTAATTTTCTCTCTTTCTATTCAAACACATGTAAATTATAACTATTTAATTCAGCTTCAAGCAGGGTAACTACTAGCAGATATACTAGCTAAGCAAGGATCCAGGCTGACAACCTATGACAATGTAAATCACCGATTTCCTTAGGGATTTCTCCATCGAGAAAATTGTTCCGTATTCTCAACACTTCCAATTTTGTCATATTGAAAATGGAAGACTTGGAATATTCACTAGGCTGGTTTAGAAATTAATTAATTTCATTAAAATAGAATCTTGGAACTTACATTCCTCCTGAGCATCGCCAATTTGCCATGAACATCACACACCTTTTTTAGAAAACTCTCCCTACAAAAAATTACACATCATCAAATTTTGAGTTATGATTTCAAGCTAAATACATTTCAAGAAATAAACAACTAATAGGAGGAATCTTTAAACTACAACGCTGAAATGAAGAATTTTTTTTTAAAAAAGGGGTGGGATTAACTAAAAAAAATCATTTTATGCTCCTTAATTTTCACTAACTCTCCAGCTCCGCCTATTTTAACATCCTTAGAGGGAAGGGATGATCGATCAAAAGGAGAAACAAAACGAATTATAAGTATTACACTGGTAAAATTCCAATGTTTTCTCTTTTAAGTACATTATTCCTATTACACATATTTAAGTACAATACTACAAGCTTTGAGAAGTCCCGTCAAAGTAGTACACTTAGGGGTCGTTTGGTGAGGATAATACCAAATAGTCCTGAGATTAAATTATAGTACCACTTAGGGGTCGTTTGGTACAAAGATTAATAATGCAGAGATTAGTAATGCTGGGATTAGTAATGCAGAGATTAATAGTGCAGGGATTAGTAATGCATGGTTTATTTTTATCCGGTGTTTGGTTCATTATTTCCCACCTCATCCTGTGTTTGGATTAAACTTTATAAAAAAATTCTTTCCAATTATACCCTTGAATTATTATGTAATTGGGTTAAGGTAAATAATTCCCGGACATATATTATTTTTATGGCCTTCTAACTAGTTATGAGAAAAATAATTTTGTCGTCATGTTTACCTTTTTTCACTTAAACTATTTGAGGATGAATAATTGCATCTTAGTAAATTGATCACTTACAAAATGTCTATTATCAATTTATAAAAGATACACTATCAACTTTTAAAATTGAAAAGACGGTAAACAATAGTAAAATTGAATAAACCATCTACATTTACACATAAAAATTGCAAGTTGTAGTTTTAATATGTATGGAATTTTATAAATTGTTCAAAAGACAAATAATTAGAACAAATAATTAGTTAATGTTAAACAACTCACATTTCAAATATTGTATTCATTTGTGTTGGATTTATTTAGTAACAAACAACTCTCTCTAAATAATTTGTAAGCTAATTCATTTAAATAGATTTATTAGTACAAATATAAAACATAAATCAAGAAAATAAATAAAATCATTAAAATGATTTGAGGGATATTTTGTCTTCACATAGACTTATCCCATGGTATTATATCCTATGTATTACTAATACCTCCAAATGCAAGGTATTAGTAATATATCCAATAATACCATGTAGGAGTTATAACTAATCCATGGATTAGTTATACATATGCTCAAATTCCAACCAAACATAGTACTAAATAAAACCATCCATAATACATGGACTATTTATTTTAAGCAGCCTACCAAACGATCCCTTAATTTGTTGTTTGGTTGACAAGTCCGGGATAACTTATCTCGGGATTAATAATTAGTACCGGGATAAGTTATCCCTCCCCTTGGGTGGTATAGTAATCCCGGGATAAAATAAGTAAATGACAAAAATGTCTCTTTCAACCATTTTGTTACATTACTTTTTACATTCATGAAGGGCATTTTTGTAAACAAATAAATTGTTCTTAAAATTTATTATTTTGAATACAACAAACCAAACACTCAATAAAAAAATAATCTCATCATAACTTATCCCATCATAATTAATCCCATCATAATTTATCCCATCATAATTAATCCCTCATAACTTGAATTCAGACCAAACGACCCCTATACTACTATTAGGTTATTATCAGAACACTTAGGGGTCGTTTGGTACAAAAATTAATAACACAGGGAATAGTAATACATGAATTAGTAGTGCATAAATTAGTAATGCAGAGTTTATTTTTATCAAGTGTTTGGTTCATTGTTTCTCACCTCATCTTGTGTTTGGATTAAAACTCTTTAAAAATCTTCTTTAAGATTAGAAGATCTGATCATAATTGAATACTTTTGCCATGAAAAGAGAGAAACAAGAAATTTTTGCAATTACAGAGATTAACAAATGAGTCCAATGTAAGTATATCCTTAGATTAAAAATCTGTTTAGATGAACTTATGATAAGTCATGAACAATATCTTAATTATTAGAAAGATAAACAACTATTAAAATAAATCATTGAACAATCAACAAATATTCTCAGATAAGTTATTAATCAATTTCATTTTTATTTTTTTGATAAAGTAACCTACATTTACCAGATCTTCAAACATCCTCCATTAGGAATCAACAATAGTTTTTCCTACTTTATTTCCTTGGTGACTCGACTCGTAACTTTGAGCATGGAAGCGGAGGATGGTGTCTGCTTGAGCTACCTGCCATTATCAATTTTTAATTAATAATTCTCTTACAATATGGTTTCTACGAACGTAATCTAATACTGGCTTAATTAATTTGATATGGCCAAGTTCAGTTATCTGAATAATAAGTGTCTACTGTAATCAAGCCTCAAACTTGATCAACTAAAATGATTTGAAAGAAAAAAAGAACACAACTACTTAGGTGAAAACATAAACACAACTCTTAATCTGGAGAAAAATTGAACACAAATAATTAGGAGATAATGTTGATGCTCCTCAACAAACTTTGTATAGATAATATATAGTTGGATTTGTCAAACCTAAAGTATTGATCGAAGACAATCAAGAAAGAGATGGCATTCCATTTTTGGATGTGTCTATTTTTGTCGGTGGAACAAAAGATAATAGATTGTTCAAGAAGATTTTTTTGTTATTGAGCGAAATTATTCTTTTGCCTGGTCATTCCATATTAGGCTTTTCAATATAGTAATAGTAAAAAGTAATAGATTTGAAAGGTAATATGATGGAATTATGTTTTTACCCTTGATCGTTCATTTTATGGCTCTTGAAGCATGATCGAAGACAACCAAGAAATAGATGGTGTCCATTCTCATTTTTGGATGTGTCTATTTTTGTTGTTGGAACCAAAAAGAACGGATTGTTTCTAGAAAGAATATTTTTTTATTATTGAGTGAAATTACTCTTTTGCCTGGTCATTCCATATTAGATTTTTTAAAATATAGTTGTAGTAAAAATCAATAGATTTAAAAGGTATTATTATGAAATTATCTTTTTGCCCTTGATTGTTCATTTTATGGATCTTGAAGCATTGATCGAAGACAACCAAGAAATAGATGGAGTCCATTCCATTTCTGGAAGTGTCTATTTTTGTTGTTGGAACAAAAGAGAACGAATTGTTCTAGAAAGAAGATTTTTTTGTTATTGAGCGAAATTACTCTTTTGCCTGGTCATTCCATATTAGGCCTTTTTATATAGTAGTAGTAAAAAATAATAAATTTAAAAGGTATTATTATGAAATTATTTTGCCCTTAATCGTTCATTTTATGGTTCTTGAAAGCATTGATCGAAGACAACCAAGAAAGAGATGGAGTTCATTCTGTTTCTAGATGTGTCTATTTTTGTTGTTGGAACAAAAGAGAACCAGATTGTTCTAGAAAGAAGATTTTTTTGTCACTGAGCGAAATTACTCTTTTGCATGGTCATTCCATATTAGGCTATTTTATATAGTAGTAAAAAGTAATAAATTTAAAAGATATTATTATGAAATTATGTTTTTATCCTTGGTCGTCCATTTTATGCTCTTCTATATAATATACTAGATGAGTTTTGCCCGTGTTAAGCACGCGCCCAACATCATAATTTTGTTTCAACAAATTTTTCTTTATAAGTTTATATGAGAAAAACAACATTTGTTTTATTGAACACCCTGATCCAAATTCGGAGTATTAGGTGTAAAACTTTTGTTCCTTGTTTAATTGAAACAAAAAAAAAAGGATAAATGAACTACAGTTGCAGTAGATGAGACGTGCTATCAAGGGAAGTGGATCAATTTAATAAAAAATAAGATAATCAAATTTTCATTCAGTTAAAGATATTGAAAAATTCAGATGCAACAAGAAATGAATTGTACTGTGATTGCTAAGAATTCTTGAGTTATGAGCTCTTCCATAACCTACATAATTAAATATACTGAAAATGTAAGCATTGGTGATAGTACAAAGAATTTAGCTCTTGGGATATTCTACCACTCAACTTATCAGCTGGTATTATGCTTGACACATATAACTGAGCTTTTGGCTCCTGTTATAATACAACTCTAAGGCTGAAAAGTGCTAATTAGTTAAGAGAGACTGAAGTACAACATCATAAGTTCCATTATTTTTAGGAAGATTGTTGCAACATATAAAAGACGCAACTTCCACATACTGAGAAAGGATTTCTCCTACTTAATGAAGTATCTGAAAGAAATTTGATAGAATCATGCTCGCCAAGTTGATCCCAGTAGCCATGTAACTATTAAGACCAGCAGCCAAAATACGATAGCAAACGTCAACAAATGTTATAATTAAAAATTATGTATCTTATAGTGAATAGTTCATGAAGCAGAGATGTCAAATATCAGATGTCATGTCATGCCATTACATTACTTTAGCAAATTTAAGTATTATAAGCAGTAGAGTAACTGATCTCCTTCAATGAAATTTCACCTATCAAGTCATAATTTAGCAAGATACATAATTTAGAACAAACGACTTAGCAGATGATAGAATACTTTGCATAAGTCCTAGTCCATTTACAGCATTCATGTTATTAGAATTTACCATCTCTCAATTGCAATGGTATAGCTAATTAAAAACTTATTACATAAAACAACAACAGAAAGAAGGTGAGTCTACTACATACCAATTGGTTTCTTGGTACTATCATGTGATGTATCAACTTTAAAGGATAGCCTCGCTAGTCGTTATCAGCTTCCTTTGTTCATGGTCTTCACAAAACATCAGGACCTGTCTCATATATAACATCGTTAATACAGAAAACTATTGTGTTTGTGAGAATGTATATTAGATAAAAATGTCATGTCGAAATAAATAGTAGTGTAGATAGTTTACCTAGTATTTGATCTATACTAATTCGGTAACCTTCAAACCTTTTAGATTCACCTTTATATCACGTTAAAAATTCCTCTATCTCTTGAAATGAAATTTTGCCGCAAGCATCACCCAAGGAAAGCTAGGTGTATATAGTTCAAGTAGAATCAATAAGCTACTTGTAAATTTAAAACACCATACGGTCTAAATCTGGGTAAGCAGTATTTGATGGATTTAAAACAACATATATAATCATTTCTAACTAGCCATCACATAGATTTGAATTTCATTAAGGCATAAAGCTTAAGCATTTTCAATTTTTTAGCACAATGGCAAACATAAAGAACAGAGTTAAAGGGCAGTTCAATGATTGTTTTGTTTACTGAACAATTTACAACATCTTTCATTTGGTTATCTAAGATCATGTGTATTGTGCATTTTCAATTTGATTTTAGTATCCCTGAAATTTAAGTATTCACTCCTCAATTTCATAAGGATAGCAGAAATTACAGCATTCTTCAAGTATGAGTGCAATGCAAGGCCATGCACTAAAAGGAAAGAAAATAACAACAGAAAAGAAAATTTCGGACCACATCTATGTTGCCCAATCTGTGTCTAAAACAGTACCACTGGTTAAAATAAACTTTGCAGAAGCACGAAGTTGCCAAAGTTTAATGAACCAGTGAAAAAACAGAAGAACATAAATTAATTCACAAAAAACTAAAATCTGTAAAACATACCAGAATCTGGAAAAGACAGAACGGAAAAAGATCAAGCCCACTGAATGCACAGTGTCCCCTTAAGGAAATTATTCCCCTCTAGTATCCAAGGTTTGATTTG
>JAJOOI010005175.1:0-34020 GCA_029582585.1 Solanum bukasovii
CGACAGAGAAAGAAGCGGAGATATCTCAAAAAGTGGTCCCCATACCTAGACGTCCACCACCTTCTCCACAGAGGTTAGTGAAGAAGACTGAAGATGGTAAATATCTCATGTTTATTACTATGTTGAAGTAGCTTTCCATCAACGTTCCATTGATAGAAGCCTTAGAGAAAATGCCTGGGTATGCGAAGTTTTTGAAAGATATGATGACAAAGAAAAGGTCTGTGAGTTTTCAAGAGGATGATATATTGCAACATTGTAGCGCTTTCGCTCTATGGGCTCTTATGCAGAACAAGAAAGATTTTGGTGCTTTCACGATTCCATGTACTATAGGGTTGTTATCATTTGCTAAGGCATTGTATGATCTTTGTGCTAGCATCGACCTCATTCCATTGTCTATTTATAAGAAGTTAGGTCTAGGGGATCCAAAGCCTAATACGATGTGGTTACTTATGGACGATCAAACCGTAAAAAGACCCATTGGTATACTCCATGATGTGCTAGTAAAAGTGAACTCGTTCATCTTTCGGGTGGATTTTGTGATTCTTGACTGTGAGGTTGATTTTGAGGTTCCCATCATCCTTGCGAGACCATTCCTTGCCACTGGTCGTGCATTGGTTGATATGGAGAAGGGGAAAATGAAGTTCAAACTGAACAATGAAGAAGCAACTTTCAATATTTGTAGGTCCATGAAGCAGAGTGGTGAGCTCCAAACGGTATATACTATAACCTACAGAGTTGAGAGTGGAATAGAAGTGCAAATTGAAGAGCGACTCGGTGTTGAGGCAGTAGCAGCAGTTATGATGAATTTCAATAATGATGGTATAAAAGAGTACGATGAGTTGGTAGCTGCACTCGATAGGTGCGGATATCGGTCAAAACCATAGAAGTATGAGTTAGACATGAAGAATCGCGAGTCTCCACCCGCGAGACCATCTTATGTGGAGGCACCGAAATTAGAGCTTAAAGATCTACCACTGCATCTGAGGTATGCATTCTTGGGTAGAGATAATACTTTGCCGGTCATCATTGCGGCAGATTTAAATGCGAGACAAGTACAGTGCTTGGTGACTGTGTTAAAGAGGTTCAAGCAAGCAATAGGGTGGACTATTACAGATATTATTGGGATTTCTCCCGGTATTTGTTCCCACAAAATCCAACTCATGCAAGATCACAAACCTAGTATTGAGCACCAAAGAAGATTAAATCCGCCTATACAAGAGGTAGTTAAAAAGGAGATCATCAAGTGGCTGGATGCTGGAGTTATCTATCTCATTGCTGATAGTAGTTGGGTATGTCCTATTCAATGTGTGCCCAAGAAAGGTGGGATAACTATGGTTCCTAATGAGAGAAATAAGTTTGTTCCGATGCGGCCCGTGACTGGATGAAGAGTCTGCATGTACTACCGGAAGTTAAATTCTTGGACAAAAAAAAACCATTTTGCCTATGTCATTCATGGATCAGATATTGGATAGACTTGTTGGTAAGGGTTGGTATTTTTTTCTTGATGGTTATTCGGGGTACAATCAGATTTCTATAGCTCCGAAAGACCAAGAGAATACAACCTTCACTTGCCCTTATGGGACTTTCACCTTCAAACGGATGCCCTTTGGGTTGTGTAATGCTCCAGTGACCTTCAAACGTTGTATGATGTCGATATTCTCTAATATGGTGGAGGACACTATTGAGGTATTTATGGATGATTTCTCTGTGGTAGGTGACTCTTTTAATCGATGTCTGAATCAATTGGCTGAGCTGCTTAAAAGATGTGAATATTGCAATCTGGTGTTAAATTGGGAGAAGTGCCACTTTATTGTGAAAGAAGGGATAGTTCTAGGTCATCAGATTTCTGAGAAGGGCATTGAGGTAGATAAAGTGAGAGTTGAGGTAATAGAAAAACTTCCTCCACCTATCTCTGTAAAAGGTATTAGGAGTTTTCTTGGGCATGCAGGTTTTTATAGGAGGTTTACCAAAGATTTCTAAAAAATTGCACATCATTTATGCAAACTGCTCGAGAAGGAGTGTAAGTTCCATTTTGATGATGCTTGTCTAATAGCATTTGGAGAGTTGAAGGAGAAGTTAGTAAATGCACCTATCATTATTTCACCGAATTGGAGACAACCGTTTGAGATAATGTGTGATGCAAGTGGAGTAGCGCTAGGTGCGATATTGGGATAAAGGAGAGAGAAAATTCTCCATCCTATTTACTATGCTAGAAAAGCTCTCAATGTGGCCTAGAATAATTATACTTTGACTGAAAAAGAGCTTCTTGCGGTGGTTTTCGCATTCGAAAAATTTCAATCCTACCTGCTGGGTACTAAGGTCATAGTGCATACTGAACATTCTACATTGAGGTATTTGATGACAAGGAAGGATGCAAAACCGAGGTTGATTAGATGGGTATTGTTGCTGCAAGAGTTTGATTTTGTGGTAAAAGATAGAAAGCGGACCGAAAATCAAGTTGCCGATCACTTGCCCAGATTAGAGGAACAGGCTATGCTAAATCTTTGTGATAAGGCTGAAATTAATGATTCTTTTCCAGATGAACATGTATTGGTTGCTTCTCATGATCTGATTCCTTGGTTCACAGACTTTCCTAAATATTTGGCAAGCGATTTGGTGCCCCCGAACTTGTCTTTCCACCAAAGGAAAAAGTTTATGCATGATGGGAAGAAATTCTTTTGGGATGAGCCTTACTTGTATCGTAATTGTGCTGATGGGGTTATTTGTCGTTGTGTGCCCGAGGTTGAGATGTTGAGTGTACTTGAAGCATGCCATTTATAGCCTCTTGGTGGGCATCATAGTGGTATTCAGACTGTGCATAAGATCATACAGTGTGGGTACTACTGGCCTACCATCCACCAACATACTCATGATTTCGCCAAGTCTTGTGATCGTTGCCAAAGAGAAGGAGAGATTTCAAAGAGGCAAGAGCTTCCTATGAATCATATATTGGTGGTAGAGTTGTTTGATATATAGGGCATTGATTTTATGTGTCCATTTGTGAGTTCACATAGGATGAAGTATATTCTTGTTGCGGTTGTTTATGTATTGAAGTGGGTGGAAGTAGTTGCGCTCCCCAACAATGAAGGTAAAAGTGCCCCGCATTCTTGAAAAAGAATATCTTCTTCAGATTTGGGACACCAAGGGAGATTATCAGTGATGGAGGTTCCCAATTTTGTAAGAAGTTGTTCAACGCGCCACTTGAGAAATATGGTGTCCGCCACAATGTAGCCACTCCTTACCATCCGCAAACTAGTGGGCAAGTTGAAGTGTCCAGCAGAGAGATCAAACAAATTTTGGCAAAGACTGTGAATGCTAATAGAACGGATTGTTCAAGGAAGCCTGATGATGCCCTATGGGCCTATCGCACTGCATAAAAAACTCCCATAAGTATGTCTCCTTACCAACTTGTATATGGGAAATCTTGCCATTTACCGGTGGAACTAGAGCATAGGGCTTTGTGGGCAATGAAGAAGATAAATTTGGATTGGGGCGCCGCATCTAATCAAATAATGAATGACTTGAATATGCTTGATGAGTTTCGCTTAAAAGCTTATGAAAGTTCAGCCTTGTACAAGGAGAAGATGCAGAGGTATCATGATCAAACTAAAATCCGAATGAATCGGACTATTTTTGCTTACAAAAGTGCTCCCCCATGGAGCGGTTGAGCTTGAGAACAGTGAAGGAACAAGGTTCATGGTTAACGGGCAAAGGATCAAGATCTATCTGGGAAACGCAGAAAGTGTGCAAGAAGTTGTTGAGGCCTATCATCTTGATGAAGTCTGAATAATCAAGAGGCTTGCGTTATGCCGTGATGTTAAATTAAGCGCTTCTTGGGAGGCAACCCAAGATGTAAAATCTAGCCAACAATAGGTCGTTTAGTAGTTGCTCGTATGTACTCAGTTAGACAGTTATTCTAGTTTTGTTTTAGTGTTGGCTAGATATACCATAGGGTACGTATCTAAAAAGTGTCCAGAAAATGTAAAAAGAAAGGGCTAATGGTTACTACATGTGCAGAGGCGAGAAGCAGAATCTGTAGAAAAATGTCTGGTGCAGCTGTCTACGGACCCCATCGACGGTCCGTCGCTCACTCCACGGATCGTGAATGGCGTCCGTAGACCCCACGTAAGTCCCAAAATTTTTCTAGGTGTTGAGGTGATTTACGGTCTCAACCTACAGACCGTAGATCGACCTACGGACCGTAAGCGGGGTCTCATCGGTCGAAACCCTAGTCTGCCCGACCCGACCCAGACTTCCCCTATTTAAAAACCTCAAAGTTTAAAACATTTCCCACTCTTTCCAAATCCCTCATCCGAACCTCCACACCCCAAAATCCACAAATTCACTCCCGCACACCACCATCCATCAGATTTCCCAAAAAATTTCACCCCCAAAATCCACACACTCACAACCTTCCCATCATTCTGGCAATTTCCCATCTTCAAGAGAGTCTGGTGTCTCGGTACTATACAATGTTGGGCCAAATTCAGTCGGAGTCTAAGTCTTGGCACGCAATCACACCACTCCTCGTTTCTTGTAAGGTAGCATGATACCAAACAATAAATTCGTCATCAACTAGGGCAGGTCAAAATTATTGGCGCCGACCTTACGACTTATTGATGAGGATACCGACAGGCAACGGGACCTGGATTACTCACCCACACCTTCCCGGACCGCTTGGAACTAGTAAAAGAAGGTGCTCCTCGACGTAGTCACTCCCTCCTAGTCTGATGAGGAGGATACACTGATCGGGTCATTAACTAGGTCTGGGTCCGGTTATGCATCCAACTCTGCTGTCGGGTCTGGGTCCAAGTCTGACACCGGTTCAAGAGCACATGAAGCGGTCGCCTAGTCTGATGAGGCATCTAGCTCTAACGGTATTCACATCCCTAAAAATGACCAACCGGATCTTGTAGACATAGAGCCGAACAAGTGGTGCATCGAGCGGCAGTGGTAGATTTACCGTGACACCAGGATAAAGAATGCCAAGGAAAAGATAGCATGTGCAGTTACTAAGGAGCGCAGAGTTCTCATCGAGAGAATCCACACTATGACAAATATCCACCAGCTTTTCCAAAGGCACAAGTGCGAGTGGATAGCTTGTGATCCGGGTACTTATAGCAAGGAGATTGTGCGGGAGTTTTACGCTTCCTATGCTGCCACTCTCCGTGGGCGAATTCACAAGAACGCCAAGCCCGCTGGACAAGATCCCCATACATCCACCATGGTCCGAAGTGTCTCGATGTACTTATCCCACACCACCATCAGCCGGTTTCTTTATGGCCCTAACCCTCACCACACATGGGCGGACTCCACCGCTGAATTTGACTATCGGTGGGAGAATGTGCAGACAGGAGCCTTCGATCAAACTGCGGATCAAAGGGAGGCGGTTATATCATGGCTTGCTCGGTATCTGGCTTTGGATGGAGAGAGAGCGGAATGGGTTGCTGCGCCTCGGTTCGGTATTCAGAAGGCCACCCTCACTTTGACATCCAAGTTCTTTTGGCTACTTGTCCGAAATAGATTGTCACCAACAATAGCCAATAATATAGTTACTTGGGATAGAGCGGTCATGGTGGCTGCACTAGTTGCCATATTTAATATAAATTTCCCCTGCATGCTACTAGACGAATTGCATGAGAGGGCTTTCAAGACCACCACCACCTACCCTTTCCCCTGTATGATCTTTCAGCTTTGCAGGGATGCAGAAGTGCCTATTTGGCACTATGATAAATTGGTGCATGCGACTGGGACCCTTGACATTGGGTTGATTCAGGATGACGCAAAAGTGGGAGCACCACATATAGGGCCTTGATTCGATGTACCTATGGGCATTGATATGATACAAACTGTGGGGCAAATGCAAGGAGATTGACCCCCCACTACACCTCCACCTAATGAGCACCCAACATTCTCTTCTCTGACAGTCAGCCAGGCCTCGAGCTCATCTCGAGCCACCACACTCTCCGGAATGACTACGATACCATTGACTCGATTCCAGAAGTTGGAGGGTCAGATGGCCACCTTGCTGCACCATATTAAGCCCTGGATGCGGCTCGATGCCTTCGAGTTGAGAGTTCTTGAGAGGCCAGCTCCTACTACTGATTTGTCCTCTTTTTGGACCAAGCTGGATAGTCTCCGGGCCGATGTTGACGCCATCCTGGACACACCAGTTATCCAGCCACAGGCTGCACCATCTACATTAGACAATGATACCGTCCTGGGTGCACCATTCAATAGAGATGATGCAGCCCGAGCCTGCACGTGCTAGCAGTAAGAGGCACCGATCTAGTCACAAAACTGATTTCATAGAGGAGGAGAAGGCTAGCAAAAGGCAGTGCAGGAAAGAGAAGAAGGTACGGAAAGCCTCCATAATAGATGAGCATCTAAGGCAATAGATGAGCATCTGAGGCAACAGAGGACCCGTGAGTTGGTTGCTGGGGCATCGAGTTCTGTGCCCATGAGGATTGATGTGAGCACCACTGAGGGTGCAGTAGGAGTAACAGATAGCACTAATGATGGTTCTTTCCTTGTTGATGCGGGCACTACTGAGGGTGACTCGAGTGTTGATTTAGCAGGCACTAGGAAACAGGGCCCACCCACTTGTTGATGGTTCATCGGCACTATGCGCCACATGTTTGCTCCACCCATATCCATTACTTTTTAGTGTTTTTTGTGTGCATTGGGTACAAGTGCACCTATTTTTATCGGGGTGGGGTAAATGGATTGTGAGTGATTAGGTGAAGTCTGAGTAACCCAACTCGTATTCCACTCTTGGGGTTTTCTTGCCTGTGTTCTTCCCCCCAAGAGACTGTTTCATTTTGTAGAACCGACATGTGTTTGGATCGTATGTATAGAAGCTTAAAATGAAGCATGATGGAGTATGAAAAATGATACTCTTCCAAATTTTGTGATATGTGCTAGAATTTGTAGGCTAGATAAGTTGAATGTGTCGGCTCTGAGTATGACATGATAATGAACCAACTTAATGGCATGACTTAAGCTAAAACTTGAACTGGGTAATCTGATAATCTGATGATGAAACTATGTGCCAATAGTGTGTGAGAATAGTTGATTGTTCAAACAGTTTTGTGCCAATCTAGAACTCGCTTGGTTAGTCCTGCTTAGAAAATTTACTGTAGAGGCTAGGAAGTGATCATAGGCCCTTGTTCTGACAAGTCAACAAATAGCCTAAAAGAAAAATCCAACCACAGGAAATAAGTGCTCCCTTTGATCCAAATACTTTGAGCCTAAATTAGACCATTTCTTTCTAAACCCTTAACTCACCTTCCCATAATCTACTATGTTGTCCCCAGTCCCTCCTTGGACATGTGCACCTCGACATAGGCTAAAAGCCTAAGTTGAGGGTGGCTAATGTAAAGAGTAACCTCAATCATGGCCCTGATCCGACACCGGGTATTGTGCACCTCAATCAATGAAAAATTCATAAGTTGAGGGTGGCTATGAAAGAGGAAACCAAAAGAACAATGGGTATGAAAAGAGTTTGTTGTTGAATAAGAGAAGAAAGGATGTGACATGTTGAAAACTGGAAAAAAAAGATAAACTGGTAGGATGTCAAAAATAGGGCAAAATGAGGTTGAAAGCCTAGTGTATTGTCAAGGAGGGAAGAAAATCACTAAGAAGTACCCAAATGTACCACACCTGACCCTGAGCCTACGTTACAAGCCAAGAAGGTCCTATAGTGATCCTAGAATCTAGTTTGGAGAGTCAAAGCAGTGAAAATAAGGGCAAGCCTATGGTATTGAGCACTAACTGTGCTTGAAGTTCCTTCTGAGCGTTAGTGTTGAATGAATCCTTGTATTAAAAATCATATTCATTGTGTGAAAAGAGGGATTTCATTTGAAGTAAGGGCATTAGTTACATTGTCAGAAAGTTGGTACCTTGGTCATAGTAAAATAGTGTATTTTGTGTGTTGGTTGGTCGATCTGTGTCATGTTTTGATCCTCACAAGTTAGCTTGTTGAGTGTAAGAGAACAAAGTCACACTCAAAGTAAAAGTCGGGATGAAGAGCCATCTGATTGCTTGGGCTGAAATTGTCTGCTTCTGTACGAATGTCATTTAGAGTCATAATGTTTTGCTTGAGGACAAGCAACGATTTTAAGTTGAGGGTATTGATGTACCATCAGTTTTCGGTACTATTGATACGTTTCACTTAGGATTTGTGCATGTCTAGGGCATTTTTGTGTTTTTTGCTGTAATTTCAAGAAATAAATTCAGGTGTGATAAGATGAAGATGTAGCTGAGGCAAGTACTCAAAAAGAGCCACCTACGGAGGCACCTTTGGACCGTAGGATGAGTGAAGCCCCGCAGATAAGGGTCGTGGGATGACCAGGCATCGCAAGATTGAAGCTCATGGAAATCTAACCAAGTGTGGAACCACGGTGGGGACTGACGGACCTTCGAATGGCTTACTGTCCGTCCTGCAGATCCGTAAAAGTGATCAGAGGAGTGGTTCCAGTACCTGAGTTGAAATAATATATGTATAGAGCGACGGAGGTGACTGACGGTCTGTCATGTCACTTATGGACCGTGTTGCTGGTTCGTGGAACCTGACTGAGAAGGTGGATTTTTCAAATGAGGTCAGCCTCGTGGACTGGAGACGTGTCCTGCAGTTTTATTTCCTTTTGTTATTTCCCTTTTATTTTAGGATTTATTTTCTATAAATAGGGTATGTAAACCTCGTATTTGGGGGTTAGATTTTATTACTTTTACTCTAGTTCTAGACTTGGGTAGATTAACTTGCAACTTTAGCAATTGTGAATTTCCTAAGTTCGTTTTTGAAGATTTTGGTGTTGCAATTCAAGTTGAATTTCTGGGTTTATTATTCTTCTTACGTAAGTTCATAATTCTTTCATCTAAAACAATGAATTGTGTTCATATGATTATGGGTAACTAAACTCCACAACGAGGGTTGTGGGAACCATGAGCGAATAACAAAGTATAAATAGTAAATAAGCAATTCTTGAATTGTGTTTTGCATGCATTGATAATACTTTCATTTAAAAGTCCTTTTAAAGTTGCGCAATTTTAGAACTTGCCTTGTTACTACTTGCCGGACCAAGGAGGTAATCAACAAGAAAAGAATTATCAATATAAATTTAGTGTGATACTATCTAATAGTCTAGTGTGCATTGGTGAGAAGTAATAACTAAGCCAAACATCGATGTGATGTCTAATATGAGGTAAATGTAAGGGTTAGTAAATTATGCACACGTAGCCGGACAAAGTTGCGGGGTGAAATTCTCTAGATGCCGGACCAAGGATTTAGAGATACCTAGCTTATCACTTTTCATATAGTACACTAGGAAAGGATTGCTATTACTAGGATTATTGCGTTATGAGCTTGTGGGGAACACGTATACCCTAGTTAATTCTCTCATCTTGATAACAACCAAAATTGACTTTTGTTTACTGATTACTTACTGAATTCTTACAATTTGTTTCACAAATCCCCCCCCCTTTTTAATTACCTATTTCTGGAAGTAATTTGACTACACGAATATAATTGTTGGTTAAAGTGAAGTCTAATCCATTTTCCTCGTGGGATCGACGCCAACCTACAAGTTGGGTTCTTTAGTTGATAACGATCGATTATGCTTCTTTAGGGAGGTGTAATTTGAGCATATCATAATTGTTAGATCAAAAAACATAACTAAGATCTTGTTCGGAAGGCCGTTTTAGGAATGTCAACCCCTCTCAGCCTAAGTTGGTGATAACCCGACCTCTAGTCAATATTCGAAAAGTAACTCACCCTTGGTGTTGGTCAAACAAATCTTCAATTCTAGGGAGAGGGTACTTATTCTTTATAGTGACCTTGTTCAATTGGTGGTAGTCTATACACATCCTAAGTGATCCATTTTTCTTCTTCACAAACAACACCGGGGCTCCCCATGGAGATATGCTTGGTTGAATAAAACCCTTGCCTAGAAAATCCTTCAGTTGAGACTTGAATTCTTTCAATTCAGCCGGAGCCATCCGATAAGGGGGAATTGATATAGGTTCTGTATCCGGCAAAAGATCAATGTCGAAGTCTATTTCTCATTCGAGAGGGATCCGGGTAAGTCATCGGGAAAGACTTCCAAAAAGTCCCTTACTACAAGGACCGAATCTAAAGGAGGAGGCTCGGATTCAAGGTCCTTAACCCTCACAATATTATTAATACACCCCTTATAAACCATCTTTCTAGCTTTTAGATATGAAACAAAATGACCTCTTGGAATTGAGTTTCCCCCCTTCCATTCTAAAACGGGCTCATTTTGCAATTGAAACTTTACTACTCGAGTTCTATAATCGATGGATGCAAAACAACATGCAAGCAATACATCCCTAATATGACATCAAAGTACAAGATAATTAATTCTACCAAATCAACCAAAGTGACTCTATGAGATAAGGAAATAGGACAATTCCTATAAATCCTTCTAGCAACAACCGAGTCACCTATTGGGGTAGAAACCGAAAAAGGATCCCCTAACTTTACGGGGAGTACATCAAATTTCATAGCCACTAAAGGGGTAACAAAAGTTAAATTTGCACCGGGGTCTCACAATGCATAAACATTAATAGAAAATACTTGCAACATACCAGTGACAATGTCCAGAGAACCCTCTTGATCACTTCTAGATTGAAGAGTATAGAAGCGATTCTTCTTGAGAGCATCGAAATTAGAGCCACTTGGAGGGACTTGTTTGCCCTGTCTCCCTTGAACCTTTAACAAAGGACAATCCCTTTCCATGTGGCCACTCTTACCACAACTAAAACACCCATTTGTGCCAAGAAGGCACTTTCCATCATGCCTTTTGCCACACTTTGCACAAGTACGTCTATCAACATAAGAACCACCTCCACCACCACCTTGTGGCTTTGGAGTAGGCACCCTCTCTTTGTTGACCTTAGGAGTGCTAGAAAGGCCTTGATTAGAAAACCTCTTCTTAAACCTCGGTTTCCCTTGAACCTCAAACCTATTCTTAGATGAATTACCATCATCAACTCTTGCCCTTTTTACTTCTCTACCCACTTGCTTGAGATTTTGTTCCTCAATTTGCTCAGCAATAACCATAAGATGGGAGATGCTCATGGTTGGAATAAGAATTGCCTACCTACATTCATTCACCACTAGGTAGGATATTCCTATAATATTTTTTTGTCATTTTCGCCTTAGAGTCCACCACCAAGGTTGGGGCATACTTAGACAATTGTGTGAACTTGAGGCTATATTCCTTCACACTCATACCTCCTTGGCGGAGGGTGATGAATTCTTGCATATTTCTCTCCCTTAGCTCTAGTGGGAAATCCTATCAAAGAATGCTGTCTTTAACACTCCCCAATCAACTGGGCCCTCTATAACGGATCTCTCTTCCTACCATTGCTAATGCCACACTTGAGCCACGTCCTTCAATTGGTAGGTGGCTAGTTTCTCCTTCTCTATTGGAGACACTCCCATAGCTTCAAGCACATTAAACACCTCCTCAATAAACCCTTGTGGGTATTCATCCACTTTGGAACCATAGAAGGTATGGGGATTCATCCTTGTGAAATCCCTTATCTTAGAAGCGGTTGTGCTTGCGTTGGGGTTCACTTGGATCCTAGCATCCCTAGTGACTTGAGCCTTTAGAGCATGAGTCAAAGTTTGTAGAGCCGTCCTTATCTCCACATTAGTCATAGCTCCCTCATCATTAGGAGCTTGAGGAGCCTGAGGCCCTTGAGGACCTTGAGGAGGAACTCCCTTATCAGTAGCAACCCCCTCTTCCACTCTCCTTGTGGCCGCTCTTCTTGTATTCATATTCCTATATGCACTAAAAAAGGGTTAGGAAAATGATTTCATAGAGTAAAAACTCCAAAGCACGACTAATGAGTAATCAAAGAAGTGAAAAGTTCCTAAGCATCTTATAGCCTCTCATTCATAAGTGTGGCGCTCTTCACACTCATGGACAAGAATCTACTAGTCGTGGTTCATGAGACATCAACCTAGATATTATCCCAAAACCTTATGATGTGATACCAAGTTTGTCACGGCCCGCGTCTACCCCGTAGAAGTAACATGGCGTACTTGACCCCGAAGGGTCTCGTACATACCCTTAACATCATCATCACATAAAGGCATATAAATATATCGAAAAATGAAAAACTTTTAGAATCGAAGTCAACTTCTTTCATAAAGGAAAATAGGAACTAGACTTGTCTCAATCACCATCTAGAACATAAGAGTACAAATAGGGTCAAAACCCTTTACATCAATAGAGTCTCCAAAAATATGAAATACAATATAGTCTTAAACATAGGAAGTAAACTAGAAACTAGGATCAATGGCAACTTGTCCTCGAACTTGAGGACTCACCAAGCCTAGGGAATAGTCAACCCAAGCCTCACGTTGATGGAAGTAGTAAGTGTCAACGGCTGGAACCTACACTCATAGTAAAGTAGAAAATATGGGCTAGCACAATTAATTGTACTAAGTATGGATGCCATGCATAAAAGGGACATTTAGATGAAAACATGCCTTTATCAAGTTTAGAAACCATTATGCACATTTATGAAGAAACATAAACCAAACCAACATACAAGCAACCCAAAGCCACACTAGTGCAATGCAAAAGTAAAGTCCCATAACCCTACCAAATGCTAAGTATCACATTTAGGTCACCAACAACATACATATCTTACAATAGTCATAGTGAACTTACATAAGAGGGAAGACATTCATATCTCATAACATTCATACATACCTTTTTCATACTTAGCTCATAAGTCATCACAACATCATATAATAAGAAAACCTTACCATAGTTCACATTCATATTAATTTAGGGAAGAATTGCAATAACCGACATAGACCATGTGAGCTACATTGAATCCGGTGTTCTACCCCCACACCAAAAAGAGGTGTTCTATTTGCCCAAGGTAGAACTAACATAATAGCTTCTAGGTGGATCCACTAGCTAAGACCTATGTGGGCACATAGTTATGGGACAAGGAGATTGCTACTAGAAACTCGGACTTGCTAAACGTAAAAGGTTTCCATATCATGAGCTAACATACATTGGGAAGCCAGACTTGCTAAACGTAAAAGCCCCCATCTCACTTTCATGTGCTCTTGGTGCTAAGCATTATTCCCTTTAAAAGTCGCCATTAGCCTTTACTTAAGTTCATATTCATAAAAACATACATTAGGCACTCATGCCAACATATCATTATAATAGCTCATAGGTTCCTTAATTTAGAATGCTCCTTTAACTTTAGAAGCACTAGCATGTGATTAAATCCTTCACATTATAGTTGTATTGTGATCATGAGACTGTTCTTTCAATCAACAGAACAGGCTTACCATAAGCATACATACATACTTCATGCATAACCAAGTGTATGGGATAAAGGGATGAAGGATCTTGCTATCAATACCACAACAACACAATAGATATAGAATCATTACTATCTAAGTATATCACAATCTCATGCATAATTCCCATAAAGAGGCATAACCTTCATACCTTTGCCCCTCAAGGGTCTAGAAATCACAATCAACCCAACTATATACAATTACTACATAATATAGAAGGAATTCATGATCCAATATCTTAATCAACATAAACATATTCAATTGACTCATTCATAATATCATCCAACCCACAATATCAATTCAAGATCTATCAATATGGGGAACACATGGGTCTGTGGGGAATTCTCATTATAAACATCAATTCTCCATCAATATATTCCTAATTCTTCATAAAAAAAACCATAAACAATCATAATTAAGCAATGAAAACGTTTGGGAAAGAAAACCCATGTTATAAAATGAAAACCCTAAAATTTGGGGGATTTGATATCTTGAAAAAATAATTTGAAGGGGATCCTTGGGTGATAGCTACCCTAGGATGAAAATCAAACATACCTCAACGAAGAAGCTCCAAGATATTTGGGGAAGAACCTTGAAACTCTAGCAACCCAAGCTTCAATGTCTTCTTCTTCTTCTTGAGTCTAGAGAGAGAGTTTTTGAGAGAATATGTATGCTCTTGGTTTTCTTATTTTATTAAGTGGGAATAACTAAAATTGAAGGAATTTGACCTTAAAAAGTATATATACTTGTTAGGAAAGGAGTGGGAAAGTGTTGGTTCAAGTTTTGGAAAGACTACTTAAAGACCCCAACTTAAAACTTGAAAATTATGGAATTCACGCTGGAGCTCGTCCATTTGACCCTCTTGGCTCGCAAGGGCTCTAAGCGACTCGCCAAGTGAACCCTTGGCTCGCCCAAATTTCCAGTGCGCTCCAAAAATGGGCAGGTCACTTAGGCGATGGTGATGTCTGTTGGGCGAATCGCCAACCCATTGGGCGATCTTCAACCCATCTCACCTATTTTTTCAGAACATATCTAGGAGAGACAGCCCACTAGGTGACCCAAGTGCACTTTGCCGCATTGCCAAGTTGATTGGGCGAACATGCTGCCAATCTCCAACCTATCCAAAGAGAAACAAGTTCTGCTTCACCCTTCTTTGATAGCTAAGGACCTTACCTCCATCAACATCTTCGGAAGTTACATAAATCCTCACATTAGCCATCATTCAACCTATACACCAACTTGAAGTTATACCAACCTACACGATGAGGCTCTAGTTTAGCCTATAGATTTTCCGGGTTGTTACAACACCAAAGAAGTTGAAACAAGTAAGTTCGTTTTCAATTCTGTTATGTTTTCTTTTTCAGAACTATTGTATTTTGTGGAACTGTTATGCTACATTTTCTCGGATGCAGGTGCTACAGGAAATGGAATAGAGCAAAGATCTAATTCTACTATGTCTTCTAAAAGCACAAGATCGAATACTACCAAGTCTTCTAGTCAAGAATTGCGAAAAATGGACTGAAATCCCTTGGTTAGTGAGAAAGATGATATGCAGATCAATATTTCATTGCCTCCATCTGTTGATCAAGTTATGAAACACACCGAAACAACTGAAAAAGGTATGATATTTTTAATACATATGTTATGTTATTAGTTTGTAGAACTGAATTTGGTTGGTAGTCTTTACCAAATTATGAAACTGTAGGTTCACCTAATCCTAAAAAGGTAAGAAGAGTTCAAGGGAGCAACATGTGCAAAGAAGTTGCTGCACTAGAAATTTGACAAAAGCTGAAAGTAACCGTTTACAATAATTGAACGGTTGGAACAAATAGCAAATTGTTTTCAAGTCATTTGGGAAAAATTGTTCGTGATTGTAATATTTGTCCATTGGGAGTATCATCGTGGAATGATATTAAACAATAAAAGTTGAATCATATGTGGGCAGCCGTTGAGGTAACAAATGTCACCTGATTCAACTTTTTTATTGTTATTTGATACATCTGAGTATTGTTGTCCATATAATAGTCATTAAGGTAACACATGTATATGTGATTCAAATATAGAGTTTTTTGTCGAATAATTTTCACATTTCACATGTGCTACTGCATTCAAATGTATGTGAATCACTGGATTTTGTTTCTCTAAGAGACTAAAAAGAAAAAGTAGATGTAGAAGATGCAGAGCTCTTTTTTTACTGGAACATCTGCTACTTGAATTATTATGAGCTACTGGAAAATGTACATGTTCAACTGGAATTCTTTTCTACTGGAAAACATTCTTATTCTAGTAGAAGAGAGGTCTTTTTCATTTTGAGATCCTTCCCTAATACTTTTTCCTTATTAATAACTTAACTAATGGTTCGATTATTGTAGCATAAATTTGAGGGTGTTGACATGAGTGATCATCGTGATGATATCTTAAGATGGGTGAATGAGTTATGGAACAACTGGAGAGGGCTCTTGCATGCAAAATATATGAAGGATAAGCCTATTCAACAGTCTCTTAGGAATATCCCACGGGGAGTAGACAAAAAAGAATGGGAATGGTTAGTAAAGGAACATTTTGCTTTTGAAAGTTTCCAAGTATGCCTACTGATTTAATAGTATATTCTTCACTCTTTTCTAGTACTTGATTTACCTCATTAACGCCAAATATACCCATTTTTTTATCCATGTTGCTGAAATAGTAATTGTTCTTTGAATTGCTTCATCACCCGTTTGGTAGAGACTGCTCCACGTGTACCAGAATCTCGCTTTGTTGAACTTCTTCTTAGTGATATGCAAAATAGAGGTAGTAATGTTAGAAGTAGTTTTGTAAATTGAGGGTCTAAGTCCATAAAATTTGTTATTACTCTTGAACTTCCAATTCAGTAGTAATGATAGTATTATTACAGCAGTATAATTTAGGGGACAACTGAATTCCCCTTCTAATGGATTTCCAGGTGGATTTTCAGTAGTAGATTGCAGAAGTACCTCAATCTTGCATTTGTTTCTTTTGGAAAATCTTCTAGCTTCTTTCTTTCCAAACAAAGTAAATTCTACCAACGAAGATAATTTTGTATTCAGGCAAGAAGCAGTAAGAATGCAGCAAATAGAGCTAAGTTGACGATGCTTCATCATATTGGTAGCAAGCCTATTCGAGAGAGTATTTATCAAAACGTATTATCATAAAGCTATTTCATAAATAGAATATTTACAAGGTTTGAGTTATTTGACATGTTTTCATTTGATGTAAAGTGAGGGAAAGATGGCAATCTACCAGATTTGGCAACCATTTTCTTTGAGACTCGTAAGAAAGATAACAAGCATGTTGAACCTGAAGCAATTGAAAAACATAAGCGTTTGGTAAATTCAATATGTTTATTATTTGCAATTGTTTTGTGTTTTGATAGAAAAATGTTCTTTTATACATTTCGTAGGCTCAACTCAAAGAAATTGGTCAAGCAAATCCATCTCTACCTAGCATAGAGATTGTTGAAAAATGTTGTGGATCTCAAACTCGTAGCCATGTATTTGGATTTGGGGGTGGAGTAAAGGTGAACGATTTAAAAGGTGGAACTTCCTCAAAGGCTGGACTATTTTCTGCTCTACGTTCAACTCGATAGGATAACAAATCCTTGAATGAAGAAACCAAATTCTTGAATGAGGAAAATAAATCCTTGAACGATCGCTTGTCTACCTTAGAAAACGAGATGAAAGAAATAATGAAAATGAAGGAATTATTCGCTGCTCAACAGTCACATGTTCAAGGTTCAAAATCTTTTGTTTCAACTGAATGACCTCTACTTTTTTGTTGACCAAGTAAGCAACAAGATACTCAACTTATTAGTTTATTTTGTTGATTTGCATATAGTCATTTTCTACTTAGACTAATTCTAGCAAAAAAGCATGGTAGCTAATACTTTCCAGCTAAATTATATAAACTAGATTTGGCTGAATCAATCCTCATCTCTACAAGTTTTTTTGTTCTGATTGTCTTAGAATTTAAATACAATTAGGTTAAACACAATCGAGCAGAAGTATAGGTAGCGTCCTTAGAAAGTAGAAACTAATGTCATGTTGGCTGGGTTGTTCAAGGTTGTTCTGAATGCATGTATAATTAAGCAGCCATGAGAAACTATATATATGGATATGATATGTGTGGGTTGCACAAGCATTAACCATTAGGCAACAATAGCATCTAGACGAGCCATGTATTTTTAACCTCTAATGTTTATCATCAGCAGGTAAACTATTTGATAAAATTCGTAAAATAAAAGGAAACTTTAAAAGAGAGTTTAGGATGCTAGATCTTCATAGAAGTTAAAGAAATTGTTTAAATTTCCTTAGGCTTCTCCAAGCTGATTTACATGTAAATCTGCTCGTGTCTTCAAGGGTTTAGTCTGGGAAATCTTTGTGTGCATCATGAATTTTGATGCCTTGAATGTGCTCGGCAATGTGAGAAAGAATTGTATCCATTAGTTTTGGCATATTGCATATTTTATTTTCAATGTAGTCCGAGACTTTGATATCCTTAGAGCTTTGCTGATGATCAAGGAGGTTATAGAGGGGGCCTTTTCTTGTCCAGTTATCCCCCCAAAAAGAGCAATTTCCCTTAGCAATTTTTCCAGAGTATGAGATGATCATAGTATTTTTTAACCTCCGTCATCCTTTTCCACATATGAGATTGTCCATATCTCCATTTACTTCCAACTGGATGATTTCTAGTACAATACTTAGCCTCTAAGAACTGTTTAAGTAGAGATGTTCTTATTCTAAAATTCCACAAGACCTTAGCTAGTAGAATAATAGAACTCTGTACAAAATTCAGGTTTTGATATAGACTGCCCTTCTTCTCACTGTTTCTATCATAACTGTAAACAAACCAGTGTGCCTTTCTTCTCCATGTTCTGTACAGCTGGATTCTTTTGTTTTTGCTGAGCAAGGAAATATATTACTTTATCAAAAAGTGTCTACAGAGACTTGTGTCACTACCACTGAACTAGCAGAATATTTACATCCATTACAGGAGCACTAGAAAGAGAACTGGTACTTCCATGTATATATAGAGATGCAACAGTCTGCACTGCTGCATTTTTGGATTGCCTCTTTACTTATTAAATTCTCTATGCACAAATAGTATATGGATTCTTGATAAATGTATCTCAATGTTTTTCTGATCATTTTTTCTTATGTTCTACATCTTTTGTTGATGTTACTAGATAACACTTGGTGAAATTTGAAGTGCTTTTGGGGTGAGTGATTCACCTAATTCTAGTATGAAATTTACATGTATACAATAGTTATTTATCATTTTTTTAAATTTTGAACCAACAGATTTTGAAGATTGAAGTTTCAAGTCAAGATACATGATTGGAAGTAACGCACATGCCTGTTCTTAGTTTTCTACAAATGTTATGCAAAACTCAATTTTGTAGTCTAACTTGGATGTTAGATAAGTTTTTTGAAGAAAATATTGCAACTAACATCATGGGATGTTAACCAATTATTATAATTAATCGCAATCTTTATCTCTATCTTCTTGGTTTTGTCTTTCTATATCTCTTTTTTAATCGAGAGTTTTAGGTGTTTATTAAAGAGTTTTATTTATTGTGATATCAATTTAACTAGCACCATTGATGTTCAATCTATGGCCAGAAATGTTGCTCGTCTCTAAAGGATAATTTAAGACCACAGATGTTGAAACCAGATATGTAGTCTCTAAAATAATTTCATGACAAAAAATTTCCCCGTCTCCAATGCCATGTAATGACCAGCCTTTTCTCTTTGTCGCTAAAGGCCGATTCCGACAAAGGCGGTTGCGACGAGTGGTAACCAGTCTTTTCTAGTGTCTAATTCGCATTTGGGACCAGATATAGACTTTTAGGGACTAGATTTCCCTTCCTTAGAGATTATTTTTCTTGTAGTGATTGTTTCCCATTTCAGAGTTCTAACACTTGATCGATAAAAATTAGATACTATGAAAATTGATACTAAACTAAGAATTTAAAAATGTATTTATAGTCGCCAAAAATATGTTGTTAAGGATAATTCAGCACAATAAGTAGGGATTGCCGATCCACTCGGCAATCCGCCATTTGGTCAATTCCATCGCCTTTATGGTTTGGACTTCATCACCTTCAAGTTCTTTAACTTTGGGCGATCTAGCACTGCATCGCGGAACCGTTCAACGACTCACCAACTACTCCTTTTCTATCGAAGACTTGATTTTCTCCTTCAGGGCCTGGCATACTGGAACTTTAGGCGAGATCATGGACATTCAGTGACTCGCCCCAATGGGTTACGCGATCATTAGACTTCTATTCTTCATTCTTTCAGCCTTCTTCTTCATTTTTGCTCATTAGTGTCCATGCTTCTTTCCTCAACCCAAATACCTGAAAATAAAGAATTTACATCAGTTATTGGCACCAAATAAGCATTTGAGGACACTAAATCTATTAAAATAAAACCCTGAATGAGTCCAAATCGTGGACTCATCAGTGCATGTCCCAACTACTCTAGTCAATTAGAGGCTTTTCAAACATAGTTAGATTTAGCTTATATTTTGGAGTTATATTCCAGTATCATTAATTCTTATTCAATATTTATATATTGACACCAGTATTGGGTATTTCCCATCTTTCAGTTAATCACATGTTTTGAGCTTCCGCATAGTATCTTTTGTTTTGTTGTTTAATTATGCTTATGATATGCCAGCTCAGGGTTTGGATGGGGTCCCTCTTGATGCTAGGTCATATGTTTACATCCAGTAGGTAGCCTCATTGCCTAAAAAATAATGTTTGAGACTCGAGTTTCCTTCTTTTGGCCAGTTGAATGTTCTTATACATATTTGAGTTTATTCTTTTGAGACATTTGATTTAAAGTTCTACTTTTGCGTTCATCTAATATTGAATAAGTCTTCCGATGAGAGTTGAGACAGGCCAAGGCTTCGCTTAGGTCCAAAGTTGGTTTTCAAGTGCCGGCCACGTCTAGGGTTTAGGCTCGGGTCATGACAAACATAGTATTTAAGCACAAATTTCAAGACTCCTTGGGTGTTTATGAAGCCATGTATATACAGTCCTAGCAAATGGGGTGAACCGCCACATCTATAATTAGGAGGCTTCGACATTTAGGAACTATCTCACTTCTTTCGTACTCTTTCCGTGCTTTAGAGTTCAACTCTATAAAAGTTTCTTTCAAATTTGTGTTTGTGCGTATCATTCAAATCATGCCTCTACAAAGAGCTGTCCGAGGTCGCCTGCTATTATGAATGTTGAGCACAGGATCAAGGAGTTCCCAATACACCAGAAGCAACCCCAGATAGAGGTCACTAATGCTGAGTTCCAAGATGCTATCCAGATGTTAAGTCAAGTTGTGACCAACCAAGATAGGAAACATAGAGGGGTTCGATAGAATGTTGTTGCTGCATCAAGAATCTGTGAGTTCTTGAGGATGAATCCTCTGAACTTCAGCGGTTCAAGTGTCACTAAAGATAAAAAAACCAATGTGGAAGATGCAGAAAGTGTTCGAGTAGATGCATGTTGTAGATGTTGAGCGTGTGGAACTAGTTGCATACGAAATGAAGGGTGTTGCTAGAGTATGGTACGACTAGTGGAAGAATAGTAGAGTTGAAGGGACCCAAGTTGTGAAATGGGTTTTGTTCAATGATGCCTTCATGGGGCGTTTCTTTCACCATGAACTCAGAGAGGCAAAGGTAAGTAAATTCCTCACTCTTAAGCGTGAATCCATGAGGGTGCATGAGTACAACCTCAAGTTCACCCAAGTATCCTATACAGATGTTAGGAGAAGAGACTTGGAGTTTGAGGTAGATGATTGGATTTATTTAATGGTTTTACTTATGAAGGATATTATGAGGTTTGGCAAGAAGGGGAAACATAGTCCTCGATATATTGGTACTTACATGATATCCAAGAGGATTGGCAATGTAGCCTATGAGTTGGAGCTACCGCCAGAGTTAGTAGGAGTCCATCTGGTATTCCACATTTCATCGTTGAAGAAATGTATTGGTGATCCTTCACTTATTATACCTACTGAAAAGATTTTTATTAAGTATAGTCTATCTTATGAAGAGGTTCCCGTTGAGATACTTGATCGTCAAGTTTGCAAGTTGAGAACCAAGGATCTAGCATATGTCAATGTCTAATGAAGGAACCAGTTTGTTGAGGAAGCTATTTGGGAGACTAAGGAGGATATAAAGAAGAGATACCCATATCTCTTTGCTTTCGGAGAAATTCTAGACCAAGGTAATATTTTTTGTAAGACAATCTTTTAATTGATATGCTATGTTGTGTTAAATTGCATGTTGGGTGTTTGAGTTTGGTGTTAGATGTTGCCACCCTTAGTCTACTTAGAGTGATCTCATTCAAGGACAAATGTTCCCAAGGGGAAGATATTGTAACATCCCGCCTTACAAAGAGATAAATTTAGAAAGAACTAATTTTGAAAAAGGTAATTTGAGATTTGTTCAAGTTAAGCTTAAGTTGTGAGGTTTGGTCAACTTCAAATTACCATAACTTTCAGTACGTGATAATTTAGGTAGCCCATAAGATATTAAATGAAAGGTCGTGAATCCTCTTTCCAAATCCACCAAGTTTTCTAAATTTGGAGTTTGGATAAGGGAGATATGCCCATCTGAAGTCATCTTGTCTAGTTAAGGAAAGTTACCCAAATTTGTGAGGGGTATTTTGGTCTGATCCTTACTCCATCAACTTTAAACTTTTAGCAATATTTTAGGGGTCTAAATTAATTTGGGTAAGTTTTTACCACTCTAAATTATGCTTAGGGTTTTGAGAGGAGTTCAAGTGTTCGTCAAGATTTCTTGTTAATCGAGGATTTATTTCACCAAATTAAGGTATGTAAGCTTCCATAGTGTTGGATTTGTTCTCCGTCACGCCAATCACGGTATCATTTACCCATGAATTCATTCTTGCTGTTGAATTGTTGGGTTCTGGAAAGGTTCTTCAATTTAAACTATAATGGAGTTTTGTTTTGAGTTTTGAGGCGAGGGTTTGCGAATGAGTTGACCAAGTTGATAGTTATTGGGTGGGTTTCGCTCAGATTTATGGGTTATAAGAATTTGAGAGTATTGACTTTCAAATTTCAATGAGTATGAGTTGAATCGAGTTTGGGAGAGAATGAAAAGATCGGGAAAAAATAAGCGCCCAAGTCCGCATCGCGGATATGCTTCAAATTCCAGTCCCTAGAAAATCTCCTCCCTCTCCACGTTGCATAGAGAACGTGGACTCCACTGTCTAAAAAATATTTTGCGACTAAATAATTTAATTCTTCTCCGCATCGTGCCTTTGCTCCCCACTTAGTTTCTTTGCTCGATTCTAATTATCAACTATCTAAAACCAATTTAATAATCACAAGATTCTTCTTATCATGAATCATAGCCATTGAATTCATAATTCAAGGTAGAGCAAAGAGTAAAGCCTTGAGTGTTCTTTCGACTCATATTCAGAAGTCTTTTACAATCTATTAAAACTTGTTTTAAGACTTGAGTACTTGAATATGAGCATGAGTAGAGTTGATTTTAATTTTTCAAAATGAATATATGGGGACTAAGTATTCCCAAGAGTAAATATTTTACATTTAAAATGAGAGGAAACATCGATTTCCAAATGAGTTCATGAGGAGTTTTTGAGTATAATCTCCTTTAAGAGAACATTTTGAGTAATAATCTCAAATATTGAGGATGAGGAAATATTTTTAAACTGATGAGTTGAGTTTTATTATTGGGAGTTGTATAAATTAAAGTACCGATATGGGGACGAGTTCAGACAACTCAACGTCCTTATAAATCATGTAGCCAATGTGGGTAGAAAGGGTCATACTTTTTAGACAATTCATTATTTCTTTTTAAGCATAACATAGTGGATCCACTTAGTTGAGGATGTCTAATACTCCATCAAGGTATAGGACAATTATGGCAGCGTGGACGAGACGTTGTATCATCACAAAGCTCATAGTGATGATTGTCGGTTAGAAAATCTCCCAAATTTGAGTTATTTTGTATCTTTTATTTTGTATCTTTACATACAAATAAGAGTGATTATTTTATTTTGAAATACACTGAGTGTTTGTCTACTGGTTAAAAGCTTTATATAAACTGCATCTTTATTGTTGCTTTTATGCTGTATTGAGTTGAGTATCTATGAGTTGTTGTCTACTGTTTTAAAATCTTTAGATGATGTGAGTATGTTTCACATTCAAAGTTCAAGCTTTCATGTAATGTTTAGTGTTCCCCTTACATGTTGGTACTTTCAATGTACTAATGTCATTTGGCCTGCATCGTTTCATGATGCAGATACATAAGATCAGGGTCATCAACAGGCGTTCTGTTGTTATCATTTGCAGTTCTAGAGTTGTTTGGTGAGCCTCTTTGCTTCTGCAGGATCCCTTCTCTATTTCTACTACTTCAGTTTTTCTAGGATGCTCAGCGGTCTTGTCCCAACATCCCTCATAGTATTAGAGGCTTCATAGATAGAGAGTAGTAGTTCATGATTGTGTTTTTCATTTCCATCGCTAATGTTTGAGACTCGAGTTGCCTTCTTTTGGCAAGTTGAGTGTTCTTATACATTTCTGAGTTTATTATTTTGAGACATTTGAATTAAAGTTTTACTTTTGAGTTTATGTAATGTTGAGTAAGTCTTCCGCGGAGAGTTGAGCTACGTCAGGGGTTCGCTAGGGGCAACCAATGGTTCTCGAGTACCGGCCACATCTAAGGTGTAGGCATGTGGCGTGACAGTTTTCATGTCATTATCATAACTTTCCAGTTGATTGTTATAATTTTGTATACTTTTTATGGCCAGCAAAACAGAGAGAAGGAGAAAATGAAGATTTGTTTGGGCATCAACAAGTGAACTTTGAAAGTGATGCATTAAGTGCACATCTGAACTCTTGAGATGTTTCAATAAGTACTCTTGTGAAATTCTTTTTTTACTTTTGGGATTTTGAGCTCTTAACCAAGGGACTGTGTGGTAATGTCCATGATGCATAAGTACTTGATTTTCCCATTTCTAGGACTAAAGATTTTGTTTAGTACTGCTTTTGTCTTAGTACTATTGTTCATATTAATAATTTTTATTTATATATATATATATAATAAGTACGAAGGTCATTAAAAATGATAATTAAATTTTGTTTCCCTATAATATTGAACTCTACAATAGGCAAAAACTGACATTTACTATTTTTTTAAGGATTTCTGAAATATATGGTAAGAGAAGAATTTGTTTAAAAACTTAAGGATCTTTAAAATGTTTTGTAAGATCAGAATATATGGTAAGAGGTATTAGTAGAATTAGCCACTAAGGAATCCTAAAATAGATCCCAAGAAGAAAATATATACTAAGAGTTCTATGAGAAGTCTGTTGAAAAAGAATATTATTTTTAGGGAAGATTATTTTCACAAATAATGCATATGGAGGTCAATTGACCAAGGCAATTTTATATATTATGAGTATTTTATAATTATTTTATCTTTGTTATCGTCGTTCAAGGTTTCTTTGTTAATTTTCGCTTAATGCCCTGGTGTTTTGATCTAAACAACATGCTCAGAATTTAAGTTCTATCATATTCTCTAACGGTATATCAAGATATATCAAGATATTGGACTTTCTACCTGAAGTCGTTAATTTTAACATTGTTACGCTTCATGTGAGAAAATGATTCAGTATATCTCTAGCTTATGAGCGAATAATTTTTGCTATACCAACATAAAACTTTCTGAATTATGTTTCGTGAAAAGAATAGCATATAGGCAAATATTCTATAAATGTGCAACATATGGGATAATATTTGATCAGACAGGTAGGATACACACATATTTATAATGTAATGTGAGACATACCAACAAGTGGCCTAAGTAATCCTTCAAGGGAAATAACATGTAAATGGCAAGCTTAAAGAAGCAATGATATGTAAACATATAAATAATAACGTCCACAAGACACGACTCAAACTACCCACTACACATGACATGCCCAATAGAATCCTTAGAGATGCTAAACAAGTCATTTGACATAAGCATAATACAAAGATGAATAATAAAAGAGAATATAGCAAAAAAGTGAGATAAAAGTCTCAACATCAACATTAGAAGTGATATGAAAATTAGAGTACAACAACATCATAAGCGGAACCATACTAAGTTTGAGGACAAACCTATATATCATAGATATGACTAAGGCAAACCCCTAGCTCACGAAAAAATCTAAAAAATGAAAAATACTGAAAAATACAAGAAACTCATAACATGTAATCATGCCCTCGAATAACGAGGACTAAGCACTATTGGGATATATACTATTAACCATTTGTTTAGATATAATATTTATTATAGAATAATTATTTATTCAGCTTCAATTAAAAGTTAATTGATTATATATTCTCTTATGGTGTCAGTTTACTTATATAGTAAATGATTTACTGTATAGAGTTTTAGCTTATACATAGAAGATTAAATAAACAGTTCTTATAAGAATACATTTATTTATTCACAAACTAAGATGTAAACTGCATATATCATCGGTCTGATTGTAGCACAAGATTATATATAATTTATCTTGATTATGGGAATGGTATAGTTCCAACATTTTGGGCTAGTGCATTTTATATATATTGAACGTGATCGAGTCGAGATAGTTGTTCTTAATGCTTAGATAACTATTATTATGAGTATACATAATTATCGTTTTGATTTATTAAAAGGTGAGATTCTAAGATGGGTCAATATCCCTTGTAGATTGGATGATAGTAACATATATTGATGAAGTAATAAGTTAGTTGATGAAATCCATGTCTCGATATAGAGACCGATGATATGCCTTTTTGAGAAGCTTATAAATTTTCATTGTGCCAAATATTGCAGGTTGATTTATGAATCCGGCACATGAAATAAGTTAAATTGTGCTCTAAACGAAATTGATCATTGAATTAAATTCGTTAGTTATTCAATTTTCTGATTAGTATCTGTAATCTTAACATAGGGAATTACATAAGTGTTAAATGGAGAATTTTGAAATATAAATAGAGAAATGCAATTAAGAATTTCTAATGGAATGATTTGTAATTTATTATTGTAAAAATTATTAAAATTAGTTATTTGGTTTTATTTAAACAATAGGAAGCCTTAGTAATTAAATTTTGTGGTACCTACGGTGCCCATATTTAACTAGAACTCAAAATCCTATTCTAAGGGGAAAATGGAGAAGTAGTATGTCTTTCGCTATTCTAAGGAAAGGGAGAGGTACATGTCTTTTATCATTCTAAGGAAAGGGATAATTACATGTCTTTTTCTATTTTAAGGAAAGGGAGAAGTATGTATCTTTTTCTATTGTAAGGAAAGGAAGAACTACATGTCTTATTCTAATGAAAGACCACACATTTTCTCTCCTACTTGGACTAGGAAGAAATTTAAATAAATAGGGCTTCTTCAAACCCTTGAAGCAGAGTAGGTTTTCTATACGATACTTTCCTGCCCAAGTAGAGAGAGTGTTCGGAAGTGAACTTGGGATCACTGTAGAAAATCGCAAAACTACCGTCCAATTTGTGGACTACCTTGTGGATTCTCTTGAAGGTTCTAGCTTCTTGACTAGCCTGTGGATTTGCTTGAAGGTATCTGCTCACGCTTTAAGAGGTAATTCTTGAATTAAAACTCATTGATATGTAGTAATTCAACAATTTGAGGTTGTTTAGATGATGTTTATGGGTAAATTTTTTTATCTTGAAAATTATTTTAAATGAAAAATTACACGACTATGAGTTGTTATTTTTTAAAAAAAAAATTGTCATTCAAGATACCTGACAATCTATGAGTTATGTTTTGAATTTTAATATTCAAAGTATACATAAATATGCTATATTTTGGAAAATAGTACTGAGATATTATAAATAGATTTTAGAATTTTGTTCTTTGCTTTTCGTTTGTGTATTTATTATTAGAACGTTCTTACTGCCTACAGTCTTACTACTTGTATTGCATAGGTTGTTAGCTTTATAGCCACTACTTTAAAAGGCTATTATCTTATAATCCTAGTTTATTGGTTTAGTTTCCACCATAGGAGGGACTCGCTCTTCGATAGAGTCTCTATTATTTAATTGGTGTATATGTATCAGTTTAGTATTCATCAATAAAACGATCATTTTGGTACATCTTGCTCAAGTAATTATATGGTATTAGAGTTGTGCTCTTAACTCTCCCTAGTTTTTTTCCCATCCTTTGACTACCACTGTAGGCTCCCTCTTAACATGCCTAAGAACTTATTGAATGTGGACTACACTGGTAGAAATCCTAACGTTGTTGTCCAGTTCAATCTCGTCTCGCAGGTGCCGATAAAGATTGTTGGCAACCACAATTTATTTACATAAAAAGCCCAAATTTCCATGCTCTTGCGTGGACACAATTTGTTCGGCCATCTTAACGGCTCTTCTCCTACTCCATTGACTACTGTTACACTAAATAACATAGAAGTGGTGAACCCAGCATATAGTATTTGGTTTCGCCAAGATCAATCGAACTAGAATGCATATTATGGATTTTGTCGATCCAATGATTGCTTCAACCGTGGTTGATGCCTCGACTGCTAAACGTTCTTGGGACTCCATGCACTAGCTTATGCCAACAAATCAGAAACACAATTTTTCAGTCTTTGTGACCAATTCACGTGACTATCAAAGGACTCCCGCCCAGTCGATGATTATCTCCATCAAGTGCGCTCAATCTGCAATAAGCTCGCCACTGTCGGTGCTACAGTCACCAATGATCATCTAGTAGTGAAAATTGTGAGAGTTCTTGCGTAACATCCCAACTTTTCGAAATGTATAAATTGACTCGTATCTTCCTGTAAAGACCAAGAGAGTGGCTAATAAATTAAGAATGATGTGTTATGTGATTTTTTAAGTTTTCAAGGGTTGTATCTCAAGTTTTGAAGTTTGGTAAGTGGAAAAATAAAAGTTGGCGAAAGTTACTGTCAATTCCTTTACAAATATTTGTCTGAAATTGTGTAAAATGTCTCGGAGGTTTTCTGCCAATCTATAAAGATTTATTCTTCCCACGATCCATGAATTAGAAGGTCAATGAGTCTAGTTTCAAACGCATCAACCTGTTCGTTCATACTACTTCACAATGGAAAGATATTTGCATTTTCGCAAGACAGCACAAAAAGACAGGTGAGGTGGGTCCCCTAGTTCAGTGGAACTTTTTATGTATCATTTTCTTCATTATTCCTTCATTTTTCTTAGTGAATAACCATAAAACTCACAAAACCCACTTCTAGGATCAACCAAGTTACAGATTTTAGTGACTTAAGTCCTTCACAAAAGTTGTTCTACGCGTTGAGCTCATCGACATGGTATAATATGTTTTATCAATCTCCTAGCATATCATACTTTGTTGTGTGGACAGTAGGGGTTTGGACATATTTTACAGTTTTGAGGTGTATTACGAACTTAAAATCAAGGTAAGAACCTTCTTCCATCGACTCTAGCTTTGATAAGTCTCATATAGCAATTTGCGATGGAAATACATATTTTTTATCGGATTATCATGGTATCTTCTATTCTTTTATGTTGATTATGGTCCTTCCTTGTTGTAGTTTCGAGGGGGGTTGTGAATAAAGTCATTAGGCCAAGTGAATTCAGCAAAAACGGTATGTTCAGCCTATTCCCTACTTACGGCATGTTTCCTTAAAGCTTAGGAGCAATGTAATTGGGTTGTTATCCTTGTTATACTTATTGCCATTATTGTTTATTGTTGGCTGCTCGAGTTGATATAATCCTCCTTTGTCGGGATTCTTATTCAGTTAGTAGCATCCCTATGTTGGACAGGACTTAGAGGATATTTGTATAAGTTGCTTATAACTAAATTGTTTGCTTTTAGCGGTTGGATTGTTATTGTTTCCCTTGGGGCTATTGTGGTTAGCTGCAAGAATCTTATCTATGCCTAGAAGGGCTATGCTCTGCTTACGGGGCTATATGGATGCCTAACACACATCCAAACTCTGCTAGCTCAGATTGACTCAGATTATATCGATGCTTCTTCTAAAGCTGCACTAAATGATAATATGAATATCTCGCGAATTCAGGCCTTTGCACAGGGAATAGAGGATCACCGACATCTGCAGTATATGAGTGAGAGGGTCTCGAGAGAGAAACAAAAGAAGGCTAGGCCCATTGTGTCATAAGGTGATTTTCAGGTTGGTTACAGACCTCGATATTCTATTAGGCCACCTAGACCTCCACCACAACAGTTCCAGGGTAGTAGATTTGATCGTCAGGGACAGTCAGTCCTAGGTAAGGGTTCACGAGCATCATACTCTCAGCAGTAGCAGAGGGGTATAGGCCAGGCTAGGATAACCCCATTGCGTTGTGCTAGTTGCGGTAGGATGCATTGTGTGAGGTGCAGGCAGGGTTCCACAGGTTGTTATTCTTCTGGACAGGAGGGGCATGGGTGGAGAAACTACCCAACCATAGGTCAGGGTGGTATAAGTCTGTAGGTTCCTCCTTTTCCGCACAGTCTACAGGGAGTGGACCCCAGACTCCAGCAGGTTGACGTAGAGGTAGAAGAAGAGAGGGAACATCTAGTTCTTGTAGTGGCCCGAACAATATATATTCACTAGCCGACCGATAGGACTCAAAGTCATCACCAGATGTTGTGACAGGTACATGGATTGTTTACTCCCATTGTGCTTATGCTTTGATAGATCTTGGATCTACTATGTCTTATGTTACTCCATTTATCTTGGGGAAGTTATGTATAGTAGTAGAGTCATTAGATCAACCCTTTATTGTATCTACACCAGTTGGTGAGTCTATTATTTCTAGGAGACTCTATCGAGGTTACACGATAGAAATTATCGACTGTCAGACCTCTGTAGACCTCGTAGAGTTAGAAACGGTCGATTTTGACGTTATTATGGGTATGGACTGGTTAGCATCTTGTTATGCTAATGTTCAGTGCCGGACAAAGATTGCTAGATTCCACTTTCTAGGAAAGGCAGTTCGGGAATGGAAAGACGATACAGTAACGCCGAAAGGTAAGTTTATTTAATATCTTAAGGCGAGGAGAACGATCACTAAGGGTTGTATTTATCATCTTGTTCACGTTTATGATATAGATGCAGAATCACCGACTCTTCAGTCAATTCCAGTAGTTAATGAGTTTCTAGATGTATTTCCAGACGAGCTCCCTGGTATCCCTCCAGAATGGGAAATTGATTTTGCTATTGATATGCTACCAGGTACACAACCTATATCTATCCCTCTTTATAGAATGGCTCCTGCTGAGCTAAAGGAGTTGAAGGATCAGATGAAAGACTTGTTGGATAAAGGCTTTATCAGGCCTAGTGTTTCACCATGGGGTGCGCCAGTGTTATTGGTGAGGAAAAAAGATGGTTCACTAAGAATGTGTATCTATTACCGACAACTGAATAACGCGACTATAAAGAATAAGTATTCCCTTCCGAGTATCGATGACTTGTTTGATCAGTTAGAAGGTGCTGAGTGCTTCTCAAAGAGTGATTTAAGATCAGGGTACCACCTGATATGAGTTCGGGAGAAAGACGATTGAAAGACAACTTTTAGAACCAGATATGGAAACTTTGAGTTCTTGGTAATGTCATTTAGATTAACTAATGCCTTAGCAGTGTTCATGGACCTGATAAATAGCATATTCAGTCCATATCTAGATACGTTTGTGATTGTATTTATTGATGATATTTTGGTCTATTCACATTCAAAAGCTGAGCATGTAGATCACTTGGGAGCCGTCCTTCAGGTTCATCGTGAGTAGGAACTTTATGCAAAGTTCTCTAAGTGTTAGTTCTGGTTGAGCTCTGTAGTATTCCTAGGCCATATCTTATTAGATTCCAGCATTATGGTTTATACACAAAAGATTGAGGCCGTAAAGACTTGGCCCAGACCCATGACTCTGAATGAGGTTTGTAGTTCCTTAGGATTAGCTGGGTAGTACAGAAGGTTTGTAGAGAGGTGTTCTTCACTTTCAGCACCATTAACGAAGTTTAACTCAAAAAAATGGCTAAGTTCTAGTGGACTGAGGCTTGCGAGCATAGTTCTTAGGAACTGAAGGACATGTTTACATCAACACCAGTTCTAGGCTTGCCAGAGGGTTCAGAGGGCTATGTGGTGTATTGTGATGCTTCTAGTGTTGGGTTGGGATGTGTTCTAATGCAACATGGTAAGGTTATCACATATGCCTCAAGGCAGTTGAGGAAGCATGAGAAGAACTATCTGACCCACTATTTAGAGTTGGTTGCAGTTATCCATGCGTTAAAGACCTGAAGACACTATTTGTATGTCGTTCATGTTGACATTTTCAAAGATCATAAATGTCTTCAATATATCTTTAGACACAAGGAGTTAAATCTGCGACAACGTCGATGACTTGAATTACTAAAAGACTACAACGTGGATATTTAATATCATCTAGGAAACACAAATATGGTAACGTATGCCCTCAGTAGAATATCTATGGGTAGTTTATCCTATTTAGGTGTTGAGAAGAAAGAGCTAGCGCGAGAGATTCATCAGTTAGCTAGCTTGGGAGTCAAATTGTTAGAGGCAGACAATAGTAGGGTCACAATTCAGGACACAGCCGTATCATCTCTAGTTGTGGAGGTAAAATCACGGCAACTAGAGGATCCTAGCTTAGAGCATCTCCGAGACAAGGTCCATCATCAGCAGTCTTTAGCATTTGATATAGCATGAGATGGAGTCCTCAGATATAACTATCGATTGTGTGTTCCGAATTTTGCAGGTCTTCAACATCGGATTATGGAAGAGGCACATCATTCCCGTTATTCTATTCACCCTGGTTCAACAAAGATGTACTATGATATTAAGGAGATCTATTGGTGGCACGGGATGAAGAAGGACGTTGCTGAGTTTGTGGCATAGTGTCCTAATTTCAAACAGGTGAAGATTGAGCACCAAATGCCCGCTGGGATAGTTCAAGATATAGCTATACCTTTGTGGAAGTGGGAAGCAATTAATTTGGATTTTATTACAGGGTTACCTCTAACGCGTCGCAAGTTTGACTCTATTTCGGTAATTGTTGATAGACTAACAAAATCAGCCCACTTCTTACCAGTCAGGGCTACTTTTACGGTGGAAGACTATGCATAGCTCTATATTAGAGAGATTGTTAGGCTACACGGTGTCCAAATATCTATTATCTCTGATAAAGAAGCACAATTTACCGCCAACTTCTAGAAGTCCTTCCAGAATGGACTGAGGACACATGTTAATCTTAGTACAGCCTTTCACCCTCAGACAGAGGGCCAGGCTGAGCGCACAATTTTGGCACCTCGAGGATATTTCACGAGCATACGTGCTAGACTTCAAAGGAAGTTGGGATGTCTACTTGCCTCTTATTGACTTCGCATACAATAATAGTTATCATTCCATCATCGGGATGGCACCTTATGAGGCTTTGTATGGGCTAATATGTAGATCCCCCATTGGATGGTTCGTGGTAGGTGAGTCAGGGTTGATTGGACCTGACTTACTACAACAGACAGTGGAACAGGTTAAGCTCATTCGGGATAGGTTGCTAACAGCTCAAAGACGACAGAAGTCATACTCAAATGTGCGACGAAGGGAGTTAGAATTTTGTGTCAATGACTGGGTATTCTTAAAAGTCTCTCATATGAAGGGTGTTATGAGATTTGGCAAAATAGGCAACCTTAGTCCAAGATTCATTGGGCTATACCGGACCATTCGGAGGGTAGGACGAGTGGCTTATGAGCTAGAATTGCCTTCGGGGCTAGAATCTGTTCATCTAGTTTTCCATGTATCGATTCTATGGAAGTGCGTAGGAGACCTTTCTCGGGTTGTCCCAGTTGAGCATGTTCAGATCACAAAGGAGTTGTCCTACGAGGAAACTTCAATTGCCATATTAGATCGGCAGGTTCGTAAATTGAGGACCAAAGAGGTGTCTTCGGTAAAAGTATTGTGGAGAAACAAGAATAGGGAAGAGGTGACCAGGGATGCTGAGGATGGCATGATGTCCAAATATCCTCACTTGTTTCATACGTCAGGGTGATGGCATATCAGTTTATATTAGTGTTGTGAGGTTAGATACATATCTGATTTTTTTTATATAATGTTGCTTAAAATTATTGTTGTTGTCGTTGTATATTTGGTCACACTGTTATTGCGGATCTATAGTGCTTAGCTATTTATGTCATCATGTGTGACGTTTAGGTTAGAATTTCTGCGTTTCAGGTTGCTAGATAGTCACATTTAAAAAGAATACTATACCTAAATTTTGGCAATTCCTAAGGACTTAACCGGGTCACTCTGATTTTTCATTCGAGGACGAATGTATCTAAGAGGGGAAAGATGTAACACCCCAATTTTTTGGAACGTCTAAATTGACTCGTATCTTTGTGGAAATATCAGGAGGGTGGCTAATAAATTAAGAATGATGTGTTATGTGATATTTTAAGTGTTCAAGGGTTGTATCTGAAGTTTTGAAGTTAGGTAAGTGGCAAAATAAAAGTTGGCGAAAGTTACCGTAAATTCCTTTTTAAAGATTTGTCTAAAATTTGGGTCAAATGTCTTAGAGGTTTTCTCCAAATAGATAAAGAGTTATGGTGCCCAAAACCCATGAAATCGAAGGTGTATGAGTCTAGTTTCCAA
>JAJOOI010005176.1:0-19252 GCA_029582585.1 Solanum bukasovii
GGAAAATTGTTGAAAAGAATATAAAAAGGGTTTAATTGTCCTTTCAATGCTTTTTTTACTGTTGACCCGCTGAATTTTCACATCTGACGCGCCTAATTTGAGTGTATTTCACGCATTTTGCCAGGTAGGATCCGAGTGTTTTTTTGTTTAAGTTTTGGATAGTTAAAGTGCCTATTTGTGCACTTACAAAGTTAAAGGTCAAAGTTAAAATTTGAAGCCAAGTTTAGGGGTCAAAATATGTATTATGCCTTTAATATTAAAATATCTAAAAGAAAAATTTATACATACAGATAAAATAGAAGGAAGCGACTCATTTATCAATGTTTATTTTCATTCTTCAACGGTCTCCTTTTGGTTCAAATCTGAACTATGGGGTTTGCCTCCAAGAAGATTACCCCCCGGTTGTCCCTATTTCCACACCATCACCAATTCTTCATCTGCTTTTGGTTGTTCGTTTAATCTTGCCTCTTATTTTTGGTATGTTTTGGTAACTGAATTTGGGGGTTTTTGGTTCTTTAGAGGCCCTTATTTTTTGGGTGAATGCAAGTGTGAGTTGCTAAGCAAGTGGGTTTACGTTGAAGTTGCAATGGAAGAGTAAGTAACCTTTAAAATCCAGTGGGTTCTTTCCTTGTTTTGATTAAGTTTACAAGACTGATAGATGTTGAAGTTGGTTTGAAGTAAATCTTAAGGTGAAAGATTCTTGATATGTTAAGAAGATTTGATAGTAGAGAATTTACTGGAACACAATGTGGGTGGGTGGGTGGCTCCAATTGAATGTGTAGTATGTATTTGCAGGGAGAACTCTATAGATTTGTTTCCTTGGATGATGTGGATCTTGGTCAAGTTTGCGTTGATTTTGTCCTCAATTGTGCAAGAAAAGGTAGGGAATGTCCACCACAAATATAGCCTCTACATATTTGCTTTAAAATGGATTGCAGGATTGATTTGTTTCTTTTTTTTGGGGTAGGCGGACTTCTTGAACTATCTGAAGCTATTAGAGATTATCATGAGAGCACTCTGTTTTCCCTCATATGGTAAATTCGAACTTGCACATACATTATTTTTTGTTCAAGGGTCACTATTTATGAATGTTCTTGTTCGGGATTGCACATGCTTTAATTTCTGTTGAATAGTTACTATTTGTGAATGTTCCAGTTCCAGATGTTTATCTATTGCAGCATAGAATTATTCCATATGGGGTTGTTGTGCAGCACTTTTTACCTATCCCAAAACATTATTTAGTGTGTTCTATGCACATAAATGTTTATTTTCATTCTTCAACGGGTTGCTTTTGGTATTAAGAGTAATGCAGGTTGTAATTTGCTTGCTTTTTAGCTCTAAGGTGCTATATCTATAGTACTGGTTATACCAGAAAAATAAAAGTGGGGAGTGTATTGGTTACCATTTTCAGAAGAAAAAAAAAAGACCAGGAGACTAAGAGTACTTCGAGATTTTTCTCTGGTTCTATATTTGTACTACTGGTTACTTTGTGCATAGGATGCTGACACATGACTAGGAAACTATTAACAACATTGATGCAGATGTATCGTATAACTGCTCTAATTTCTGTGCAATTTTCACTCAAAATGATAAATGGATTCTTTTAATAAGGGAATTTAACCACTATATTATCAAGCATTGTATCCTAATGATAAATAGATTTCAATTCTCATCCATGTTAATTGTAGTTCAAGCAATGCACCAGGAAACACGTGTCCCTCTATCATCTATACAAACAACGACAGAAAGCACGTGGCCCTACAACATCTATACAAACAACGAACTAACAACATTATAATTTAACCTATCATTTTTTCAGCAAGGGAATTGCAAATTGAATCATGATTTACCAATTTGCTTAATGGTCGATGCAATGAATGTAAATTTGCGGTAATCCTAGTTGGATTTCATTTTTTTAATTTTATTGCCGAAAATAAGTATGTTAAGTATTAAATAGATGGATTGAAACTACAAATGCACTCCACTTCTTTCAAACAAATTAAATACAATTTTGATTTACTTGAGTGTTATGTTTTGAAGTTTGATCATCATATGTCTAATCATAGAATTACTTAGAATTAAAGTTAGAGTTGCTAAGAGGGTTTTCAGCTTTTAGATTGGAGGTTCATTATATATTGAGTTTCGAATTGTTTGTCCCTGCCCTCGGGGGTTTCATGGTTGAAAAAAGGAAGTGTCTATTTTTTGGAAATTGACATGTTTTATCTTCTTGTACTTCTATTTATTCTTGTCTCTTCTTTTGTACTCTCCTACAAGGACTTCTTTTCAAAAAATCTTTGATGTTATCATTGATGTTTGTTCTTGTTTGCTTGTTTGATGCTCTTCATCATTATTATGTGCACTCTCATCTACTCTTTTTTTTCTCAATCCATGGACATTTTTGATACCATATACTATGAACACCCATGTCCTGAGAAATAAGGTTACAAGAAGGGTTCTTTGTGATGCTATAACAGATGATATGCCATAAAAATATTATTTTCTTGTTTCAGTTTTTTCCTCCTCCTACAGCAGAGATGCAAAGGACAGAATGTTTAAAATCTTTGAGAGAGATCGCTATGCCACTGGCAGAAAGGCCAGCTCAAGCCTCGAGGTGACTTAACTAGTGAAGTATGCCACTGAGCTGATGGTTATCACTTGAATGTCGAATTATACGAGAAACTACTTCTCAGATGTTTTAGATGAGGGAAAGCTCACAGAGGTCAGTAAAACCCCACTTGAATGTAATACTCTTGGGAGGATACTCTCTAATTCTTGTCATTCTTGCTATGCCTTATGATGCCAGGAGAAAGATGACCATCTTGTTTCTTGTACACTGGAAAGTAATACTCTTGGGATGTCACCTTTCTCTTTAAAGAAGGTAATATTCTTTAAGGGTCATTTGATTTACAGTCTTGGATGTTGTGTAGTTATGTTTGTAATAGAGGGACATGATGAGTGAAGGTGTTAAAAGGGCATGATCCACAAAATCACATGGAAGGAAATTGTCTCGAAAAACCTACAATCTCTTGGAATTCATGCAGACACAGTGAATAATAGGTCACAATAGAAAAGGTTTATATAGTTGGGACTATGTTTTAGCATGTTAGTAGTAATTTAGGTTTTGTGTTTTGTAGGAGTATATGAGATTTATATGCATTTCGAAAATATATAGAACTTCTAGAGCTTATTATTATTATTTAATTATTATAAATAATATGGGTCTAAGGAGCTTAAAATGGAACGGTATGAAATATGATCACTGAGGATTCATATAGCTGAGGCCCTACTTGCTTAGGATTGAGGTCCAATTGTTTTATATGAACAAAATAGCCTGTTCTCTTTATATAATAGTAAAATCCTGAACAGTAGTGGAATGAATGTTATGTGAGTACATTCCTTTGGAAATCGATTTATAGGTTTGAATGACCAATTATAAACTTCATCTTTTCCAACCAGGAAGTTGAAGAAATTTTGGAGCTTCTTAAGTCCACATGGTGTATTTTGGGAATCACAAAAACCATTCATTACACTTGCTATGCTTGGGTATTATTTCGACAGGTATAAAATGACAAAAAAAAATATTGGTTTCTGGTCAGAGTTGCTTAAAACATTACTAGCATTTGCTTGACTACTAACATGCTGATGGTATATCAATTGTTTGGACTAGATTTTACTTCTTTATCAATTATTTGAGTAGTGATGGACCACAAGCTCTTTGGAATATGTGGCATAGCCTACAATTTCCTATTTAGAAAAGAAACTGATATTTCTTGAATCTAGCTTGAAGTATGAGGAAAATCGTGTTTCGTTGACTTAGTTACTAAAAGATATGGAAGGCTTTGTTCTTTTTATGTTAGTTAGGTTTGCTGATGTCCTTCTGGAGTACTTCTTGGCCGATGCTAACATTCGATGTCAGTTTACTTTTTTGCATAAAATGAATCTCTGGGTGATCAAGAGTGGCCATCACTTCAGTTTCTCATTTGTTTGTTGAATGTCCTTGAGTTGAGTGGCCATTTTAGGTGCTTCATCCTTATGTAAAACTAATGATGCATCAAATGAGAGGTTGTACTTGCTGCTCTCGATCTGCACTCCATTTGTGGTACATATAGGAACCTAAATTTGAATAATTTTGATTGCAATTTCTCTATTCACAATTAATAATAGGTTGTGTGGAAAATGCCATACACTAGGTTTCTGATTACTCAGGTATTATGCATTTATTAATACAGATGTCAACAATCCTTGGTGAATCTACCAAAGAAGACCAAATTACCCATCATTTTGAAATAACCTCGGTTAAACTCAACTGAAGAATGTGTAGCCTGCCTACTACCTACAAGATTGTGATTAGTCACTTACAGTTGTAACTTAATCTAGCTTAACTAAGGTGATTATTTTAAATGTGTGTTATTTAAGGAAAAATAATGTTTTTGGTCCAGTGTTATTCTTCAGGTCCTATTTTTCTCTTCGTGTTATTCAACTTAGAAATTTGACCTTTGTCGAATCAAATGTGCTATTATAGTCTAATTATAATTTATAGCTGCCTTAACTTCACTATGGACTGAAAACTGGTTTTCTGAAATACTAAACCCTCATCCTCTCCTCAATCCACATTATTTAACTTATGCAAATTTAAGTAATTTTTTTTATCCCAATAAGCAATCGGCTGTTAGGAAATTGCTTCCATCTTCTTTAGTTAACTGTTTGTAAATAAATTCCTGACATGTTGCATCAATTTCTTCTTACTTGGTTACCCACCCTTGTTTCAAATTCGATTACTTGGTTGAAGCTGATCCCCTCATGTTATGAATGGGCCGAGGCCTGTTATACCAAAACAGCCTAATACCATATTGAGGGGTTATGTGTGGGATCCAAGTTAATAAGTAGCACATTCTAGGAAAAATAGGGTTGTGAAGAATCTGATTTCTCTCCTCTCCATTATATGGTCTAAGCTTCTCATCCCTATTCTTATATTTTATCCTCTAGTTACTTGTAATTTCAGTATTTTCATCATAATTCATGAGTATTGTAATCGTGTTTTAGTCCTTATTAATATAGTGAGAATTTCGGGTTTGTTACACTTCCATCAATTCCTCTTTGCTTATTGTTGGTGTGTGATTGTCCTATTTCGATATATGCCCCTTGTGGTTGCAGTTTGTCATCACGGGAGAGCAAAGGATCTTGCAATATGTCATTGAACAGTTAAAAAAAGTACCATTAAAGGAACAAAGGGGACCGCAAGAGAATGAATGCACTTGGAAGAGTTTGCGTTCTAAAGTTGAAATGGAAAAGGGATGATTTCTTACAGTCTTTCTTGTTGGCAATTTCAAAATGGGCTGATAAGCAGTTGGGAGACAACCATCTCAATTATGCTGAGGTTTGTGCACAATTCTGTTTTACTTTGATTAGGCGATTGCAAATCTTGTGCGCATGATAAGTCATTTGTACTATAAACTCTGTTTAGCAATTTAAAACTAAGAAACTAACCTCCAAATTTACTCTTTCCCATAAATAATAGTTGCCAGTATTTCAACATTTCTATTCTCTGTTTCAAAAATATATTTCAATTTTTCTGCCTTTTCTGTTGACATTAACTTCATATAGGATATTATTTAGTTTAAGTTAACAGTACAGGAAAGTTGTGTCTAAAAACTAGTTGATGTTATTGGATTAGGGGTTGGTGATGATGGAAAACACTGGCAGTTGTTGTACTTGTTCGAAGGCCTGAAACAATATGTCTGACTACCTATCTTTTCTGGTGAACTATTTTAAGTTTGTTCTGGGGAAAAAAATCATGTCATATGTGATGTCTCTTTTTTTCACTATAAAATACATGGACACTTATAAATAATAAAATATTGTATTATACGACTTTGATGTTTATGCAGGCAATGGAGTCTGCAAATAAAGTTTTACATGACATCTTCAATCAAATATGCATTTACAAGGGTAAAGAATTGTTACTGGTTGGAAAAGAAAACTTAAATTGATTGCGAAATATAATTACTGCTGTTGAAATCTTTCTATATGTAGGGACAGTGCTTGTTCAAAGAATAATTACCTTAGATTCTTCTAATATTGTGAAAGGCGATCGCTCATCGTCAATGGAGATCGCCTCGACGAGGTGATCCTTCATCGCCTTTTAGCTTTGTGGCGAGGCGATCTTCAAAAGACGACGCCATGGCTAACAAAGGCGAGAGGCGAGAAAGGTGTTGCCTTTTGTATTTTCTTTTTTTTTTAAAAAGGCAACCAATTTAGAGTTTTAAAAGTTAAAAGGTAATTTTAGGATCTTCGACTAGACTCCTAAGGCGTGAGCTAGACTTTTCCGGCGACTCCAAAATCCAAGCAATACGTATTTCTTCTATCTTCTTCTTTTCGTCTTCCTCTGTTTCCTTTTCCTTCTTCTACTTCACAGTCACTTCTACCTCTACCTTTGTCTTTTTTTTCTCACTATTTTGACTTTTGTTCTATTTTTTCCCATTCAAGTTCTAAGTATATACTATTTCTTTTCAGTTTTTGAATTGAAATATTTGCTAACATGTTATTGCTATTGGAGATTTTGATTATTTATATATGCAATTAAATAATTTAATATTTTGGTATTAATTGAGCCGCACTTCAAAAGGCGAGATATGGGTATTAATTTTTTGGTATTAATTGGTATAAATTGCAATGAACATATTATTTTACATATAATCCCATTAATTAAATATTTAATATTGTAATTCTTTTTAAATGCAATATAATATTCTTAAAAATATATTATTTAATATAAACTATTTTCATTCTGAATTAATAATATGTTAATTTTAAAAAAAAAAAATTGTCACTAATATAATTTGAAATTTTTCGGTTTGAACAATTTTTACCTAGACATAAAAAAAATTAAGGACGACATTGATAATTTTTATCTTCGTAATGCATTAATAAAGCATTTAAGGGAGCAATGTAATAATCTTGAAAGTTGAGTATTTATGTAATGTTTGTGTAATTGTATTTCATTAATGATTTCACTTTTATTTGAATTGTTCATTAATTTGTATATTATAGAATATTTGCTTGCAATTTATGTTACTTAAAAATTTGAAATAAAATAAAATTTTATATTAAATAAAAAATGTGAAAAAATAAAATATTATATCTGATGAAAATTCAAAAATGATTATTTGAAAAATGAAAAGAATGATTTATATTATGAAATATAAATAATAATATAATATTGAGAAGAGAGAAGAATTTTTTTTTTTTAAAGAGTAAAATAGAGTATAAGGTTGGAGATGTCGTAGCTCAATTATCTATTTTACTTTCTAAAAAAGATTCTTCTTCTCATATCTCATATTTATATCTCATATCCCTCATCTCATATCTTATATCTCTCATCTCATATCTCATATCTTAGCTCATATCTCATATAATCTCATTTCTCATCTCACACCTCAAATCTCATCTTATATCTTATCTCATATCATCTCATTTCTCGTATTGCATCTCATCTCATATCTCACATCTCATCTCATCTCATTTCTCATATCACTTCATTTCTCATTGCATTTCTCATCTCATATCTCATATCTCATATCATCTCATTTCTCATTGCATTCTCATCTCATATCTCATATCTCATCTCATATCTCATTATATCATATCATCTCATATATCTCATTTCTCATCTCATATCATATTTCATATCTCATTTCTCATTCTCATCTCTCATCTCTCATCTCTCATCTCTCATCTCATCTCATATCATATTTCATATCTCATATCTCATCTATCATATCATATCTCACATCTCACATCTCATATCTCATCTCATTTCTCATATCATATTTCATCTTATATCATATCTCATATCATCTCATTTCTCATATCTCATCTCTCATAGCATATCTCATCTCTCATATCATCTCATTTCTCATATTGCATGAGTCTCATCTCATATCTCACATCTCATATCATCTCATATGTCATATCTCATATCTCATCTCATCTCACATCTCACATCTCATCTCATATCTCACATCTCATCTCTCATATCTCATATCATATCATTTCTCATCTCATATCATATCATTTCTCATATCTCATCTCATATATCTCATATCATCTCATTTCTCATATCTCATATCATATTTCATTTCTCATCTCTTATATCATCTCATCTCACATCTCATATCTCATCTCTTATCTTATATCTCACATCTCATCTCATATCTCATCTCTCATCTCATATCTCATATCTCTCATATCATATCATTTCTCATATCATATTTCATATCTCATTTCTCATATGTTATGCATATCTCATCTCATCTCATCTCATATCATCTCTCATATCATATCTTATCTCTCATCTCATCTTATTTCTCATATCTCATCTCTCATACATATCTTATATCATCTCATTTCTCATATCATATTTCATTTCTCATCAAATCTAATCTCATATCATCTCATATCTCATAGCATATTTCATATCATCTCATTTCTCATATCTCATCTCTCATCTCTCATCTCTCATTTCTCATATCTCATCTCATCTCATCTCATTTCTCATATCTTATATCATCTCATCTCTCATCTCTCATTTCTCATATCTTAACTCTCATATCATATTTCATTTCTCATCTCTTATATCATCTCATATCATCTCATTTCTCATATCTCACATCTTATCTCATCTCTCATCTCATCTCATATCATATTTCATATCTCATCTCATCTCATTTCTCATCTCATCTTATTTCTCATATCATATTTCATTTCTCATTTCATATCTCATCTCTCATATCATATTTCATTTCTCATTTCATATCTCATCTCTCATATCATATTTCATTTCTCATTTCATATCTCATCTCATGTCATATTTCATATCTTATCTCTCATACATATCTCATATCTCATATCATTTCATTTCTCATCAAATCTAATCTCATATCATCTCATATCTCATAGCATATTTCATATCATCTCATTTCTTATATCTCATATCATCGCATATTTCATATCATATCATTTCTCATATCTCATCGCTCATCTCATATCTCATATCATATCATCTCATTTCTCATATCATCTCATATCTCATATCTCATCGCTCATCTCATATCTCATATCATATCATCTCATTTCTCATATCTCATATCATCTCATTTCTCATATCTCATATCATCTCATATCTCATCGCTCATCTCATATGTCATATCTATCTCTCATCTCACATATTATATCTTATATCTCATATCACATCTCACATCTCATATTTGATATATTCGATCTCTCTCATCTGTCATATCTCATATCTCATATCACATCTAGTTTCTAATATCTCATCTAATAACTCATATCATATCTCACCCCATACCTCATCATATCATATCTCCTATCTCATCTATCTTATCTCATCTCTCATATTTCATCTTTCATATCATATCACATCTCATCTAATATCTCATATTTCATATCGTATGTCTCACTCATCTTATCTATCTCATCTCTTATCTCTGATCTCATCTTTCATATTTCATCTCATATCATATCTCTCATCTCACAATCATCTATTTCGACTATCTCATATCTCATCTCTTATCTCTCTCATCTTTCATATCTCATATCGCATCTCTTTCATCTTTTTTACTCTCTCATCTCATCTTTTATATCATCTCATTTCATATCTCAATCTCATAACTCTCATACTATCTTTCTTATCTCATCTTTCTTATCCCATCTCATCTTTCATCTTTTGTCTCTCTCATCTTCCATATCATATCTCTCTCTCATCTCACATCATCTCATATCTCATATCTCATCTCTTATATCAGAGCATCTCATCTCATCTTTCATATATCATCTTATCTCATATCTTATCTCTCATATTGTATCTCTCATCTCTCTTATCTCTCATTTCACTCATCTCATCTCTTTCATCTCTCTCATCTCGTCGTCTTTTTTCTCATCTCATCTTTCTTATCTCATCTCATCTCGCATCTCTCTTATCTCTCATCTCTCATCTCATTTCTTATCTCTATCATCTCTCCCATATCTTGATTAGATCTTTCATATCTCATCTCATCTCACATCTCTCTCATATCTCATATTTCATATCTCACATCTCACTTATGTTATCTCTCATATCTCATCTCATATCAGATATATCTTATCTCATCTCTCATATCGTTTCATATCTAATATCTCCTCTCTCTCCTCTCACACCTCTCATATCTCATATCCTATATCTCTTTCATCTCTCATCTCTTTAAATGTATGTATAAATACAAAATTTCTATATATAAAAGTCAGAAATATATACAAACCGCAGCCCCGAGGCATAGCAAACAGCTATGGAGCGCAATTATTGAAACTGTAGCTATAGAGGATCATGTCTATTAATTATTATTATTGAAATTTTCCCTATAAAACTTATGCCTGTAAATTGTTAAATTAACCGAGATGCTGATAAACCAAAATTACAACAACCGTCCAAAATTGTTTGTATACATTACTAGTTCAATTAAAATGATTAAGGAAACGATTCTCTTAAAATCACAGTACTAATATTTATTTACAAACAAAACGTCGTTAGAAAACGTTCTTTGTTTCGATGAAACCTAAGAAGTCAAAGGGTCCTGAATTCTCGTGGACTTCTACCTTGGAATTGGAAATTCATAGATTCTAGTGCAATATTCATGATTTACAAAATAATTTGAAAAATAATTTAATTAAAATAAAAATATTTTAAAAAAATCTTTTAATGATATTAAAATAAAAGTTAAAAAGATATTTTTTTAGAATAATAAATAAATAAAAGTGAAAATAGAAAAAAGTTTGAACTAGATAAGTTTGAAAGATTTGGTCAATGAAAGTATTGTCAGATATTTAGTTGTAGACACTGAACAAAATAATCAATAAAATGTTTGGATAAGATCAAATTTTATGTATATTATTCCTACGTAACTATTGCTGGTAAACTAAGTAGGTTTTGGTCCTCTAATCTCAAAACTCTTTTTTTGTCTACATTATAATTGTTTATTTAATATAATTAATTAATCTGGGAGCCACCTTATCAAAATTGTCTACTAAAAGTAGGAGCAATTCTTTTTATCAATTGAAGATTTTTCCTTAGCATGTTCTCCCTCTTATTCTTCCATCATTTCTTTCTTCTTCTTTTTATATAAATAAAATCGACCGCATGCCTACAGTGGTAAAAAAAAGAAAAATATATTCACACTTGATATTTTCATTAACGCCAATGAATATTCCTTTCCGTATTTTTGTATAAAATGTTATCACCTATACACGAACAACATACTTGATGATATCTCACTAGTAAGGTATAGAAAGGGTATAGTGTATATAGACCATAACTATCATATTATGTAATGGCTAATTAATAAACATTCCTACTCTAGGTTTATGATAATCATAATTGGACAATATTGAGGGTGTGATTGTTATGCAGAAGAATACCAATATTTCATATTTGATCGATCAAAGCATTGCTCTAAGAAAATAAATTCCTTAAAAATCAGAAAAATGAATTTCGCACTATAAGCATATTCTATATTGTGAGTTCGTATCCGGTCCTTTTTGGATATGTATCATCAGCATATAGTTAGGCACAATTAAAGGCAATAGAATTCAATTTTCAGCATCGACCAAAAGTCTTTGGATTAGATAACAATTTGGATTATGAAATGTTCTAATAACATTATTGTTGGGGCCATTGATACTACTTTTTTTTAAAAGAAAAATAGTTGAGAAACATCTAAAACCTGCTCATTGATAATGATGGAAGAACCTAAAACTCTTTAATTTTTATATTATTACTAAATGTAAAGTTGGTGGGTAAAATGATTAGAACCTCACTTTAATACCAACCTTTTTTGCAGGTTCAACAATAAACTAAAGCAATTAAACAACTAGCAGTACTTTGTTGCAAAAGAAAAATATATTCATACAAATACTTGCTTTACGTGCTGTAACAATATTTTTCCAGACTTTTTTTTTGGTGTAATCTTTTCCTCTTTTCGAAAAGAGAATGCTTTTAAAATTTTTAGATTTCTAAATGCTTGACAGATACTACTACTTATTTTGTGTTATTTTAGTCATTGCTAAATTAGAGAGTGATATATCATATATATAATATATATCCATCAAATCATGGTCTAGTTTCTCTTTTTTCAAATAGTTAATTAGGGAGTGAAATGTTTTATGTAATAGAATTCATTGAAAGTCAAACTCGCGAGCACTTCTCAATGTGAGCTTAAATATAGTCAGAACTTAATATGAATATGAATACTAAATATATGTTGTCGTTGTCAGTGTAGCACTACCTTAAATTTGCGTGTGTTGGAGTGCTAAGTTGAAAACATCACATATTTTGAGGATAAAAATAAAGCAGTTTGGATAAAAGGTGAAGACTATATTTAAGTTTAATTTACAGATAAAAGACGATTTTGAATCTCTGTCCAAAGTTACGGAACAATGTTGGACCTTTTCTGGGCTAAATTTTTGTACTACCTTATCTTTTGGACCCACATAAGTAAATTCTAATCTAAATTCTAGACAAATCAGAAAATAATTGATTTTGACGAGAGGGAATTGCTCAAATGATAAACACTTCTCGCTTCCAATTCAAAGGTCGTGAGTTTGCTCACTTACTGACTCGAATTTCACAATGAATGGAAGTAAGGTGTTATTATCTGAACAACCCCCTAGACACTAAAATGTAAAATCCTCATGGAATATTTCACTAGAACCCCTTTTGTCCCTAATACAAAAATTTCACACAATTTGGGATCATTTTTTTCACATAAAGAGAGAAAAATGAACAACTTATGAGAATGGACCAAAATATAGGAAACAAAAGCATATATTAACTAACGTTAAGCTTCACATCACCAAAAAAAGAAAGGAAAATGACAGGCAGCATTAGATTTACACAAAATGTATCAATAACTTGTACTCCAACAAAGGTTCTGTCCACATCTCAACACCTTTGTAATGTTCCCCATATAATTAAAAAACAATCCAACAGCAAAATAGTTTCAAAAATAACCCCAATAAAATATAAATAAATACCCCCAAAAAACTCAAAATAATAATAATAGTTGATATCAACCATAGAACCCCCAAAAGAAAAATCTATGAAACAACAAAAGAAGTCCTCAACAATCTGAGAGCTTGTTCTTGGACCTGTAAACAAGTTTCTTCTTTTTCGAAGTTTGGTTGTCAATTGTGATCACCACTTTGCCTGCTTCACTTGCCTTGTAGCTAGTGCTGATTACTGATTCATTTGGCCCAACTTTTCTTGATTTCTCTATGAGAATGGTGTATCCACCTTCAGCACTAGGCACAAATTCAGCTCCATATGATACATCCCAACCTGTCACTCTAGCTTCCCACACCAATGTGCACTTCTGTAAAATCCAACATTTTCACACAATCAACACACAGTTGAAAAATTCAACAAATGAAATGCAATTCACTCATAGATATATAATTAAGTAAATAAAAATATGTTCTTTTTAACTATGTTGCAAGACTTCTTCACCGGGTGCATGTCAGATCCATCAAAAAGTAGTACATTTTTGGAGTTCAGATCTAATAGCTTAAGCTTTTGTATGAGATGATCAAACAGTTAAATGACTAACAAGTGTTCCCCGGCTCGATTCTCAAGTTATAATGAAAAGTGTGTTCTGAGTAATACAATTATGTAACCAAGTGTGAACAAATACTGAACACATACCTCAGTGACTGGGAATTCAATGGTTTGTTTAGAAGCTGGCTTAATGATTTCCTCAGTGGCTGGTTCAGCAATGATGAATTCCTGTTCACCCTCCTTGCTAAGTCCACCATATTGTGCTGGTACTTGTTCTGGTGCTATGTATCTAAATTTTCATAAACATTATCAGAATTTACTCAATCCAAACAAATATAACATGAAAATAGGGGCTGAACTAGGAGTTATTACTTGAAAAGGGTCTCAGCAGATCTTGAAGGACCAGCAAAAACAAACTTGCTCTTGGTCCTTGTAGTGAAAGATGCATTAATCATCCTGTAGTAAGCTGGGTACCACCATGGAACATTGATGAACACCTTCACACCATAACATCAAAATCCAGTTAATATCCAAATACCAACATCATATAACAATATAAAAACAGTTTTAAGTTATATACATCGTCAGTATAAACAAAAAGGTACCTGCTTGGCAACAAATTCAGGGTAGTTATCCTGGAGTAATAGAAGGGCACGATTGGTGGCCTGGCGAAGTTCTTTCTTGTAAAAGAAGAGTCCAGGTGAATTCTTCAGATCAAGAACCTGAACAAAAGTGTTGATACCATCAGGGCTAAAATCAAGATTCCTGATGGACTTCTCCATGAACTGAATTCTCCATCTGAGGAATTTGGTGAGTTTCTCCTTGTCATCAGCAAAAGTGTTTTGGTACAATTCTTTGTCTTGGAACTCACCAAATGCATTGTAACATACAGGGTGACCTTCTTTGTCTACTCCATGATTGTAAACAACCTTTTCAAGTCCTTGTCCTAATTCTTTCTCATCCAAGAGTTCATCAATCTTGAATTCTTTTCTCCATGCAACAACACTTTTCAACATGGCGAAAGCTTCTTTCACCTTGAAATCTCTTGCTCGCAGAAACTTGAGAAGGATTACATCACTTCTCCCATCTGCTAGAAGGGGAATTCCCCATATGGTTACTTCTTCTGGTGGTGGTGGTGGAAGAGTTTGCTCTGTTTTTGGTTCCTCTGCTTCTGCAGCCGGTGGCTCCTCCGTGGAGGCCACCACAGCAACCGCAGCCGGTACTTCAACAATTGTTTCCTTGATTTCTTCGACTGCCTCCACCTTCTCTGTCGCCGATGGTGTCTCTGCTGCCGGTGCCGGAGTTGCTTCAGTTTCCGGTGGAGTTACTTTCTCCTCTGTTTTCTCCAATTCCTCTGTTTCAACTTTCTTCTCGGCCACAGGCTCGGATTCTGCCTCTATCACTGGCTCAGGTGCCGCCGCCGCTGCTGGCTCTGCCTCCGGTGCCTCAGCAGGGGCATCGGCGGAAACGGCTGCTTTCTTCTCATCCTCTTCCTTTGCTGGCGGCGGAGGAGGAGGGGCAGTGAATTCATGCTTGTTAAGAGCTTCTTGAACCATCTGTTTGAATTCCGCCAATGCTTTTTGTTCAGGATTAGGAAGTTCTTCAACCTTGTTACTTTCTTCCTTAAACGAATTGGATTCGGTAACAAGTTCCTTCTCCTTTTCATCCTCAACCTTCGATTCTCCAGTGACCGGAGCAGAAACTTTCTCCGGTGACTCCGGCACATTTTCCGGCTCAGGTTGAGGTGTCTCCCTCACTGTAACATCAGAAACCACCACTTCAGGGGTTGTTTCTTCAGCTATTTTCTTGGTTTCCTCAGCCATTTCTTGATTTTCCGATCAAATTTCAGATATCCAGAAATGAAAAAGGCTTAAAGAATGGATTTTTAAGTGATGGGAGGTTTAGAAGAAATGCTTGGTAATGGTGAAAATGGTGGTAGTAGTGAGGGTTTATATGTATATAAGAAGTGAATTTCGTGGGCGGGGGGGGGGGGGGGTAGGAAACAGTCTGTCGAGGAGTTGGAGATGACAGCTCGTTACCCAGACCCAAAGAATGGGGTCCACGACAACCTCGAACACCGCTAATTTAGCCTATAATTCTAACTTTATTTTTTCAGAGCTGTTTGAAATGTAATCATTGTGCCATGGATTTTCTTTTGTACAATTTTAATTATAGTTTTAACTCAAAATAATTACATTTACTTTAAAATTACTAGTAATAACTATTTTTTAACTGTATTGATATTTCTAAAATTAAAAAGTCAATGCATAATATTTAAGTAAAACAAAATTTTGATCTTAAAGTTTAAAATGTCAATTGTCAATTATTAATTTTGTAAATAAATAACTAGTACTCACTATTAATTTAGGACGAAGAACATGCAAATTTCCATATTCATTTATGAATTAGGGTTAAGCTAATTTAATAATTTCTCTTTAATGTTTGCCTATTAGGAGCCTATTTGGTATCGTTGTGAAAAACTATTTATTTTCAGAAATACTCTTTTAAAATGCTTTTCAAAAGGTGCTTTTAAAAAGAAAAAATAATAATTTGTATTTGTCTAATTCATTTGAATAATATAAATTTTTTGTGTTTGGCAAATATTTGTTAAAAATGCATTTAAGAGTCAAATTACGAAAAATGACAAGTATCAATGGATTTTTAGTAGTAATATTATTTTATAGAGAGAAGCTATTTTTAACATCCATTACAAAAAAAATTAATTTTATTTTTATTTTTTTAAAATTAAATATACATATTCAAATTTTTAATCAATATTATACCTTTTTTGGAGGGCTAAAATCTTTAATTATTTTTTTATTTTTTCTAATCTTGCAACAATATTGTTGTTATCTTTTTTCTAATTATGTAAAACAATACGTAATATAATAAATAAAATAATAATACATATAGGTAAAATAAAATATAAAAAATTATTATATAAAATAAAATATAAATTTCTTAAATGAAACTTAACCAAACTTATGAGATATACTAATTAATTAATAAGTGATATATTGGTAAAAATATATATATGGAATGAATATTTTAGTCTTGAAAAAATAATTTTCTTTTTTTAAGAATTAGAAACTTTTAGCTTCTTCTCAATGGCAGAAAAATTGCTTCTATTTAAAAACAATTTTACTAATTTGCCAAACACCTGATTTTTCAAAAAAAAAAACAACTTTTTATCAAAATAAATATTTCTGAACTCGTAACAACAATATCAAACAGGCTCTAAATTATTTTAGATTTAAAGCCGGTACCATCTATTGATATGAAAGTAAAAAAGAAATAGAGTGTCCCAAAAACATCAAAAAGAGATTTTATGATTTTTAATCAACATTGAATATGTAAAAACGAACACATTTTTTTATTTTTATTACACTAAAGTCACAATCCTACGCCGTCTTTAAACTAACTTTTCAACAGAAATGACAAGTTATTAGAAGAAAATAAATAAGATTCGTTTAATGTAGTAAAACAGTCATCAAAATTGAGAAATCGTTACATCAGTAACATCCAAATAAGGAATAATAGTAACAAAAATATGATATGACAATAAAAATATTTTTATTTTTTATATTAATAGAAATTAAATGACGAACAAAATATGAGAATGAAAAAAAAAATTGATCTCTCCAGTCATATTCAAATCAGAAGATTTTATTCCTTAATCCATTCCAGCAGAGGATATTGTGACATGTCTGTCATGAATACAGAAAGCTATTCTGACACGTGTAAGCTGTTGGCCGACCTTGTCATCAGCTCTAAATAACAGCCTGTGACACAATCGTTAATTTGTTCCGGAAATTTTCCACTAAGATTCTTTTTCGTCATTTTAAGCTGGCTTATTTAGCCATTTTATAATCATTTAATAACAATTATAATTACTCTTTGGCCTAATAAATAATTACTCCTTTTTATGCTAATAGAATGTTATATTTTTGTTTATCATACTAGAGTTGTTGTGTTAATATAAAATATAGTACTCGAGAAATAAATTAAAAAAGGCAAAGTACAATTTAAAAATAAAATTAAATTAAAGGCAAAACATTACAGCTATATCATGTCAATTATTATCGAAGGAGATCGGGTATACGCTCAATGCACTAAATAAATAACACATGAGATTTGGTTTGATTTAATACTTTTAATTCAAATTATAAATGGTCACAAGAGATTTGACAATAACAATAGTAACAAATTCAGTTCCACAAGTAGAGTCTAAAGAGGCTGATACATATGCGAAATTTCCTTCTTTTTTTTAGAGAGACTATTTTTGATAAATGCTCGATTCAAAAAGGTACTTTTCAAAAAAGGTATGAAAATTAAAATACAAGAATAAAAACAATTATGAAGAATAATTGAAGAAAATAAAAATATCGACAACAAATAATAAAATGGTCTCCCACCGATAAAGAAAGAGATTCCCAATACTATCTACAAATTAACTTTCTATTTTGATCTTCAACCTCTATGCTCCTATCTAGAGTCTTATTTTTGATGAGCTAAAAGTGTGTCATGTCCTATTTAACTACATTACTCAAATCTTTCTCAATTCATCTCTCTGCCTCTTCTTAAACCTATCATTGTCAACCTTTCGCACCTTCTCACTAGAACATCTATCAACACAAATTACTTTTTCTAACTCTTAAGAGTTTGCTTGCCAAATTATTAAAACGAAATAGAAAACTAAAGTACATCAATATAATAAAACACAAGGTCTTCAACAATAATATTGGAATTGTTACAAATTAAGTTCAAATAATAACAAAACATTTCAATTCGGATAACTACTAGTAAGTACTAATGTTGTTAAAATCATTTCAATTTAGCAAAGAACGTCTTCTATAATTCTTTTGCTTCCGAATTCAAGGTTCCTAGGTTCACACGATCTACGAGGTTCAACAAATAATTGATATTTCACTATTACTATAAGCCTATAATCGATATAAATACTAGATGCGGATAAATTTTTTACCTATACCATTGTATTTTTATTTATTTTTGTTGATTATTGTTAATTTGTTTTTTTGTTTGATGAAGAAATTTTGGCGTGATAGGGGGGTCCCATTTTTGTCGACATCCGTTGGGAAAACAGCTTTTATACCGTTGTAACGGTTAGTGTTTGTACCAAACATTGCTCTGAAACAAATGTCGTAACTTTTTAAAAGCTTCGATAGATTTGATTGATTCAACTTCGATCTATTTTGATTCCCTTACTGCACATTTGACCATTTCAAATTCAATAATAACTCATCAATTATAAGTTTATAAATTGATGCTCCATCTATGTGATCATACTATATTTCAATGAAATTAAAAGAAAAAAAATAATACTTTTGACATGGTCAAATATATATATACAAATCGAGTGAGGACGTGAACGTGTAGAAAAGTAAATAATTACTTTAAAAGTTACTATATCTTTTCTAAATGGAAGGTGTGATAAGGTAAGTGATTGTTTAATTATTTTCAGGACGAATTAAACAAATTACATCATATAAAATAAAATGAATGAAATATTATTTTCAAATTGTTGACCGTATATATGCAATATCTTATAGTAAAAGTTAATGTCGAGGAGCTTAGTATCTTTTCTAAATGGAAGGTGTGATAAGGTAAGTGATTGTTTAATTGTTTTTG
>JAJOOI010005177.1:0-17123 GCA_029582585.1 Solanum bukasovii
CCGGGGGGGGGGCAGTATCCGGGAGAGGGGGTAATTTTTTTTTTTTTTGAAAAACAGTATTTTTTAAATGGGTTAGAACCATTTTACCCAAACAATATTTGACCAAATCCATATTTATCCATATTCTATTTAGATGGATTGTAATCCAAATCATTTTTGTTCAATCCATATTCAATACATTCAAATTCGATCCAATCCAACAATTTGTCACCCCTAGTTATACTCCCCACAAATACAAAAGCAGGTTCAGATATTGGAATTGCAACGTCAAGAGTGAGATACCCAACTCACATGAGATATGTTAAAGAATGACAAAAGTTTCACATCGGTGGTTAATAAGATGGGTAGACTTCTTATAAGACTTGGGCAATCCTCCATCCTTTGAGCTAGCTTTTGGGGTGTGAGCTAGGTTTAAGACCTAATTTAACATGGTATCAGAGCAGGGCCCGTCTCACTCGATGTTGGAGCCCCCAAAATCAAAATTGCCCACGCACTCTGTCTCACTCGATGTTGGAGCCCCCAAAATCAAAATTGCCCACGCACCAGATGCTAAGCACTGGGTGTGAGGTGGGGTGTTAAAGAATGACAGAAGTCTCATATCGGTGGTTAATGAGATGAGTGAACTCCTTATAAGGCTTGGACAATCCTCCTCCCTTTGAGCTAGCTGCTTTTGGGGTGTGAGTTAAGCCTAACACCTAATTTAACAACATATTTTCTTTATCTACAAGATGGATTTGTAATACAATTATGAATCTTATGAAAATTCTACATCAGTAATTCACGACCTTTGACTAATTTGCTCCAACACAACAAACAAGAAAGGAGATATGATAATGGAAATGAGGTGAAAGGCAACATAAGACAAACATCATGAGCAAACTTTTGAAACCTATCATATCCATTCCTTAGGCTTGATACAAGCATCCAAGAGTTTCCATTCTTCAGTACCTTCCTCTGGTCGCTGCATTAAGCAACAACAATTAGTTGATATCGAGTGATGTTTTCTTGTTCTCCTCCTATCTAAGAATACTACCAATAAATTAGATAGCAGAGTAAAGCTTACGTGGTCATACTCCCATCGTGCCGTTAATGGAAGAGATACAAGAATGCTCTCAATCCTACCTCCGGTCTTGAGACCAAATGTAGTTCCACGGTCATAAACCTGCACTTACAAAGCAAAGAAAAGGGGTTAAGCAATAATCTTTGTAGATAGGCAAATAGGAACTAAGGGAACAGAGTATTCCACCAAGTTGAATACCACATAGCGCCCTCGCCGTAGTTGTTGCCATGCTTTGTGTTCGTCGGTGAAAGGCGTATTCTTCCTCTTCTCTATGATAGGTATATATGCTGGAACTACGGAATTTGCACACTCTACAATTCCAAAACTGACACATCAAGGAAGGTAATATATCCATTCAAGCAAGTAAAGAAATTCCCAGTGCTTGAATTAACTTTAATGCAGAACTAATTATTTCAGGAAAAATGAAAAATAAAATACTCCTATAATTTAGTCAAGAAATATAGTTTCCAGCACATCAACAACTCTTTTTGCAGCACCTAGAAATATGCTGTCGCCTGTCGAACTAACAGACGTGATTTTGCCTTTTGTGCGTAAAAGTAAGCTTGTCTATGACAAGTTGACTGCTCTGTTTCCTCCATTAACAAAGAATAAGCAGGTTTCGTCTTTCACACCGTTTACCTGTTGAAAAGGAAAGAAGCATTTCTTGATCATAGTCGTTCAAGTCATCAAAAAATATTCCTCCAAGACCTCGTCTCTCACCACGATGCTGCAATATGATGAGCTCAATGAAAAGCTATTCGTACTCGTACTTTAAATTTAACAATTAAAAGAACAAACAACCAGATAGAAAGATCTGTACTTCAACTCAACAATTAAAAGAAAGGCAACGACAATACAATAGCAAGGTCATTATAAACTTCCAACAATTTTCAAATTCAGAAAAGTGGGATGAGTTTTCAACTTAAGATCCTGCATAATGATGCTGGTCCTGAACAGAAATATGCCGATAGAGAATAAAGGGAAGGAGTGTGCTATTGCTTGGTTGCTTGGTTTTTGGCTAAACAATTGCATAAGAGGATCAACATGTTACTTATCTGAAAGTATCTAAAGGTTTATGAAGGCCTTTGAAATCTTTTTATGTAAATTTCTGGGGTTATACCCAAGAGTGTTGAATACTAATATGCCACTATTATACCATCTTCTAAAGTAAGTAGAGATAATTAAACATGCATATCAATCTCATCATTTGTGGTCTTTGCCTTAATAGTTTTCATCACAAAAGGGTGCCTCATGTACTGTAGGAATAAACATGTTCACTAAAAGCATTTAACCCAAAGCAAACAACTTGAACAAGTTAAGAAATGAAGTTTCCTTACCTTAATATTGAAATAGTCATCACACCATTTCTTAAATCGAGGGTAGAAGCTAGCATCAAATTTGTCACAAGCAGTTTTTTGCACCTACAAAATAGCCAAACTGCTTCATTAATGCAAACAGAAAATTGCAATCAAACATCAGAAAAATGTCTTGTCTTCACTGCGTTTGCTCATGGTATAATTATTTAATTGACATGCAGAAATTGTGAACTACACATAAAGAGATTTCAAAGAAGAAAATACAGTGTGTGAGTGCATTTATACCGAATGGAAGTGCTTCACATCCTCCTCGAGAAGATAAGAAGGTATAAGATCAGTACCACCACCAAACCACCATTGCCTTGGTGCTCCTGGTGTATCTGCATTTATATTAATCATAAGTAACTTTAAACTTCATATTAGCTCTCCTCTATAGTGTGTGGATGGCAATATCATACACATGAAATTATAAAAGGTGTATATACACAATCTTAATGACTTATACTGGATTAAATAAAAGGTATTTATAGAATGTCTATTTACTCAAAACACTAGGCGATTTCTTTCCATCTATTATAGCCTTAGTGGACAGAGTTATCCTATGGCTGGTGGGAGGTGACAGATATCTCGTAAAATTAGTTGAGGTGTGCAAGCTGTCCAGGAAAATACTGTTATAAAACAAAAGGTATATCTACTCGAATTCAAGTTTATATGACTAAAGAAAAGGTTCCAATGGACTCGTTTGACGATTGTACGTATTCTTTAGAATAGATTAAACTGGTTTGATGGACATTGATCAAGGAAATACAAGGTTAACATTTGTGAAACTTGTGCGGCTTGAGGTATGTTGAACTTTGTCCTCTAGAACTGTTTTTTCCTAAATGATAAGAACGCTAACTAATTAAAGAGTATAATATGATATCGGAGGTAACTATGCATACGAGGAGACGACTGTATAAGTAGGAACCAGGTTACTATCTGGGTTTATGTTTTTAGCTAATACAATGTAATTTCTGTACTATCTAATAAGTGCCTATGATATAAGAGTATGTGTATTCCTGTATGCTTTATGGAGTATGGTTTGACTATCATGTCATGAGACTTGTTACAATAGAGTTCTTCGCATATTATACTTATATGCTACAACAGATAATATATGTGATTGCATTTTAGTGCATACTTATGTTCAGGGTAAAGATTTTGATGGGTTAATTGACCATACCAGAACAGAGTTAAATACCTCGATGGCTTAATTGACCATTCCAAAGATGAGTTAAATACTATGACGGCTTAACTAGCAATCCTAGCACAAAGTAAGCGGGCTCAGCCCGTTCAAGGAGTGTCTAGGTTGATATTAAGGTCGTAAAGATCCATAGAGCTAGTAAAGATCTTTAGATAGATGAAGATTAGTATAGCTTGCGTCTAAAAAACCAAGTGGGTAGGAACTAAGGCTTGAAATGTGGACATGATTAAGTTGTACTCATGAGAGGCAAGGAATAGGAATGAAGTAGGCATTTTAGTTGACATGGAATTTAAGGAGCAAGTGGTAGAGGTAAGGAGGGTTAATGATAGGACTATGTCGATTAACTTAGTTGTGGGAGGGCTTACGTTGAACATTATTAGCGCATACACGCCACAAGAAGCCTTGGACAAGGAGGTCAAGAAGCCTTTTTGGGAGGATTTGACGAGGTTGTGAGAGGTATTCCGCCCAACGTTAGATGCATAGAAAGATGGAGCATAAGCATTACACTTGACGGCATTCATGTTTACAGTTTTCTTGCATATTCTTAATGTTTCAGAATGTTTTGGCTTACAGATTACATTTATGTTCCCTTATGTTCAAGCATATTCTCAGATGTGCTAAGTAGTAGATTTCTCATGCATAATCAATCATATGTTTTTATGATGTATGATATAAAATACAGATTATGACACTATTCTAAGTATGAATAAAACCTCGTCTAAACCTATTGGGGGATGGTTGAAGATGCATATTCAGCATGTTTGTACTCAGCCCCGATCCTGTTTTCTTTTATTATGTTTAAGCAGATTTCGAGTGAGTACTAGTGAGGAGTGTGGAGGGAGCATTGAGGAACTAAAACTGCAATACCCAAAAAAGATTAAGAGGTAATACAAGTTTAATTTGTGAAAAGCATAGACATAAAATTTGGGCCATGCATGGTGTGGAAAAAGAAAAAAAAAATCAGGTTATATATTGTACAACCTCACTTCAGTGAAAAATAATGTTTTGCAATGTTTTCGACACGACTATGTGTCCTCATTCCTCACTGTTGCAATTTTAAGAATATAATCCTGAGGCATATTCAGTTATGCTACTGTAATTGGATTTGGCTTACTGTGACCTACAGGAGGTAGTAACTAGGAAAGGTGAAGAACCACCTTGGAGCTGCATTTACTTTTTACTATCAAGTCCGGTGATAATTATCATGGCGATTAGAGTGCACTGATATGTATTACTACAAAGCATTCAGTGCACACCGAGGAGCACTGTCCAGTCCTATCTCCTCTTTTTGAAGTAAAATGAGTTTCTCTTTCCAAATCTCATACAAAAGGACAACAGGAATCAGCACCTTCTAGTCCTAGTTTGTGCAATTTGTGCTTACCACCAATAAAATCTCGTTCTATCTTAAACAAAGTGGAACAATTATCGACAAAGAATAACCATACTCAGGAGAGAGATTACCTTTTGGAGCATCAGTCTCAAAGTAACGATAATTAAAATGCAATGTTAGTGCAAATGGATTTTTTGGATGCAGCACCTGGGGAAATATCACACTAATGATTAGAATTTTCTGATAAAACTCCGAAGGGAGCAAATAGTTGTCTAAAGTCAAAAAAAGAAAACGAAAGTTGATCAGTTAGTATACAGATGAGGAAAAGATTTAAAGAACCTGTCGTTTTGGAGAACCATCATTTGCCTATTACAAAATCATTTGTATTAAGTTTGAATGGCTGATCTGTTGGAATGTATGCGTCCACCTATGTAAATGGGACCAGGTCCTCAACACAATTACAAAATAAACAGTAAAGAACAAATGCTGGAAGTAAAGATTGACAATAAACTTTACGTGGAAACCTCCTTGCTCAAGGGAGTAAAACCACGACCTGGCCTGCTAGGACTTTTCAAACTGCTTTCACTAATCTTCTTAAGCAAAAGTAAAAGTCAGTTTACAAACTGAGATTAGCCTACTAATCTCAACTCTAAGCAATACCTCTTATTACTTAGCTGAGCCAGAGCAGATACAACACTGCCCACTATACTAATCCTAACCGATTAGTATAGACTTTAGAGTAAGGAACTAAGTTACTCTCAACCTAGTTCTTACAATGATTCACACAAGTTTGAAACATTTCTTTCACAAGTGAAACGAATCTTACAATATAAGCACTATTACAAGCAGACAAATGCAGCTGGTACTGAAAGCAAACAGAAGCACTTCTATCAAGTCCCTTGCTGTTTTGAAAGTATCTCTCTTTGAATGAATAATTGACTTGTTGTTTGTGAGTTGAATAGATTAGCAAAGAAGAATTATTATCCAATGTACAAACAACCTCGTCGCTTCTGATTGGTGAAGTACTCTGCTCCTTCACCAACTTTCTGACGTGGATAGCTTTTACAGCTGTACAACACTTTGACAGTTGGACGAGTATTCATACTCTGCAGAGGACCAGGTCCTTGCACTTGTGAGGAGATCATCAAAACATTTATGAGCATAAGCACTTATCAATTTCCCCCTTTTTGATGATGGAAAACAACTTGCATATCTCATCTCATGAGCGCAATAACATTCATTCAAATAATTGGTATTCCCCCTTAATCAGTTCCCCTTTTTATTCCCCCTTAATCAGTTCCCCCCTTAATCCCTTAGCCAATTGCAACAAAAACTTCCCCCTTTTGACATCATTGAAAGGGTGAAGCAGTAAACATATCCAGGTTAAAATGTAAGGCAGTTACGAATTCAGGGCATCAAGCCACACAGAACATGCATATGAAAGCATAAAGCGATAATCAAACCACACATGAACAGAGCAGCACCTGAATGAGCATTATATCACAAATATTGACCACTGTAGTCAGTCAAAACAACATGAAGCCACAAGATTTTGGATTACAGGAGTGAACAAAACAAAGGGAATTATAAGTGAGATGCATTTAGGACGGAGGGGGAAGGGGAGAGAGAGTGCGCATGAACAGAAGCAGCCGCTCATTAGCATCTTCATGAGCCTTGATAATCTGCTTATTTAGGGCCTTAACTTCCTCACTAAGTGAGGCATTTGACTTTAGCAGTAGTACATTTTCATCCCTTAATTTTTGTGACACTTCCTCATCAGTATGATTGGTACCAGGACCTCGAGAGATTTCCTTCTGAAGTTCAGACTTGAGTTTAGCAATTTCAACCTCCTTGTCATTCAGAAGACAGGTGAGATCATCCATTTCCCGTTTGAGAGTAGCCCGTTTCTCCAGAACCGTTGCTACTTGAGACCTACCCTTAGTTGGTTCCTCCATGCATTCACATTCCAATAGAGTGGACTTAATGAACATCTGTTTGGTGGTACCTAGTACTCCCTTTCCCAATGGTACCTCAAAATGATTGAAAACAAGGTTCAACAAGTACCCATATGGAATACCATGCTTAGCCTGTTTCCAGGTCATTACTTTGTGCATGTGCTCCAACATGATAACAGGAAGATTGATTTCTTGCAGTTCAAATAGTTTCTCCATAAGAAATAAGTCAGTCGCAGACGTAACGGTACATTTTTTAGTCTTACGCACCAGCACTTTGTTAATGAACTCAAACACCAACTGATATTCCCCTTTGAGGAGATTCTTGGGCAGCCCTGCATGCTTAATCTCTCATCGCTTAGTGGCAGGCTTGGTGAATTCCACATATGGTTTACAACCTTCAATGGTTCTAACTCCTTTTACAGGCACCCCCAGAATGATCCCAAGAGTTTCCTCGTCCAAGTATATCTCAATGTCCTTGACAGTGGTTGTGATTCCTCCATCTTCTAGCAGTTCCATTTTATAGAAGAATTCACGTACCTCAGGTTCATGTAGATACAGAGCAGGCAGTTCAAACAGATGACTCCATTCTTGAATGGTGACAACATCAAACAAGGTGGCCATACCAAACTTTATTACAATGTCAGTGTCAAAAACTCTGCCATTTAACACCTTTTGGTGTTCCATTTTTGCTATTCTCTCCTCACTCGTCATCTCCTCATTTTTTCTTTGATTTTGAACCCTGGGACCAGGTCCTTTTACGGGTTGTTCATCCACAATCTTTTCCACTCTTTCATTCTTTTCAGAAAATTTTTGTTTTGTCACGTTCACCTTCTTTGCAGGAGATTTTCTTGCCCTTTTCTGCGTTCCTTTTGATTTCACCCTTTCCTCCTCAGCTTCTCTCTTTCGTGTTGCCACAACCCCAACAATATCCTCAGATTGGGTTTCACTGTCATCAATAGGCACATGAGTAGATGTGGGTTCTACAGTGATCCCTCTTGTCTCCTTTTCCTTATTCTCTTAATTTGAGCAGCATTTGCCTCCATAGCACTTCCTAGAACCTTTTGAGTGACACTTCACGTTCCATACCTCTTCTTGTCACCTTTTAGGTGAGCCTTGATAAGTTTTCCCTTTCCCTTTCTTTTTCTCTGCTCTGCACTATCAGTGCGTGTAGCAGGAGATACTTCTTTAGACAACATTTTGGCAGTGTCCAACTTCTCACCCCTAATTTGTGAAGGGTTTGTTCCTCTCACACCTCTGCTTCTCCATCTTAGTTAAGACTCTTCTTCTTCCTCCTCATCATTCTCAACACCCAAGGAAATTGGAGTTTGGTCAAACACAGGTAGACTTCTGTGTGGGACCTGATCCGGCGACCTAAGATCTTGGTCCAACAATGTGGGTTGAGTATCTCCTCTTAGTGAGGCTAAACTTTGAACAACCACTAGTTCTGCCCCTGCTATTAGTATACAGGAGTCAGGACCCTTTTCCTCGGGCAGATCTCCTTCGAACAACTTTTTAGATATGGTAGATGACACAGCCATTGACCCAACTTCTATTTCTTCAGAGAAAAGTTCAGCACTAGGTTTAGTCATAGATTGAGCCTCTAATTTCTGAGATTTGTCACCAGACAACACTAGGGCGGGGGTACAGACCAAGACCTTGTCAGAAAGGGAAATATGGGAGGATACGACTTTCGTCTGAGGAGTGACAGACTCAGCCATTTCACCAGCCCCACAGACTAGAGTTGAGGGAGATTTTTCAGGAGTAGGAATGGAGAAGTCGAATGAACTAGGGTTTTCGACTTATTGGGAGAGTGGAGTCTTTAAAGAGGAATCAGGGTTAGACATTGTTGGAAGGAAAAAGAAAAAAGAAAACTAAGAGACATATGTTTTTCAGAGAGGGAAAGTGAATCTTCAAGGGAATTTGTTGAAGAACCATGAACTTGATTCACTTAGTTAGGTATTTATAACGAAAAGTTAAAAGGGTATCGGGTCCCCAACAGTGGTGACGGTTGAATTTAAAATGAAAAGACATCTGAAACTGACGCGATGAATGGGCGAGTGACACGTGGCAATGATGTTGACATTTAGACAGTGTAACATGAGTGATACTAACCTCGTGAGGACCATGTCCTTCTTTCAGTTTGTGACCCTGCCTGTGTGATTAAATCATCCCTTTAGCTAGACATACCATGAGTGTATACATACATTAAGGTACCTAATATGAATCCTTTTATGACAAACATTAAAACAAGTACAGATACCTACCCTCCTTCGCATAGTCAGCAAAAAGGAAATTTGTACAATATTGTTAAGGAATCATGTGATTTTGTGCATCCCCAGCCTCATCCTATTTTTGATGAAAGATTCTTTACTTAGAGCTTTTGTAAAGATGTCAACCAGCTGATCTTCAGTCTTGTAGAACTTTATCACCACATTCTGCTTTTCAACATTGTCCATCAGAAAATGATACCTCACATCTATATGCTTGGTCCTCTTATGCTGGACAGGATTCTAGGCCATATTCATGGCACTGGTGTTATCACAAATGAGAGGGATGGTGTTTGTGAGTACATCAAAGTCTTCCAGCTGCTGCTTGATCCATAATAGTTGTGCACAATATGATGCAGCAGCCACATACTCTGCCTCTGCAATAGACAATGCCACATAATTCTGCTTCTTTGTTCCCCATGAAATCAAGGCTGATCCAAGGAAGTGTGCCATGCCTGATGTGCTTTTTCGATCAACCAGAAAACCTACATAATTAGCATCAGCATAACCTATAAGATCAAAAGAGTCACCGGTAGGGTAGAAGAGGACCAGGTCTTGAGTTCCCTTCAGGTGAGACTCCTTTGGTACTGCTTGAAATCTTGCACACATCTCTACAATGAACACTATGTCTGGCCTGCTTGCAGTAAGGTACATGAGTGACCCAATAATTCCCCTATACATGGTCTGATTGACCTCTATGCCATTTTCATCTCTATCAAGCTTCACACTTATGTTAATAGGAGTATCCAACACTTTTACCTCAAGAAGGTTAAATTTCTTGAGCAGCTCCTTGATATACTTCTCTTGGCATATTGAAATCCCTTGAGAGGTTTGTTTGATCTGCAAGCCTAGGAAGAAAGTGAGCTCACCCATCATGCTCATTTCGAACTCACTACTCATCAAAACAGCAAACTCTTTGCATAGGGGGTCTGAAGTAGCTCCAAATATGATATCATCAACGTACACCTGCACAATCAGCAATTCCTTACCTCTAGATTTCAAGAACAAAGTGTTATCAATTTTACCTCTCTTGAACCCATTGGCTAGTAGGAATTTTGATAGGCATTCATACCAAGCTCTGGGAGTTTGCTTTAACCCTTACAAAGCTTTGTCCAGTTTCAACACATGATTGGGCAGGTCCGCATCTTCAAAGCCTTGGGGTTGTTTGACATATACTTCATCCTTCAGATTCCCATTCAAGAAAGCACTCTTGACATCCATTGAAATAGCTTGAACTCCATGTGGGCTGCAAACGCTATTAAGATTTTGATGGCTTCCATTCTAGCTACAGGGGTAAAGGTCTCATCATAATCAATCTCTTCTTCTTGGTTGTAACCTTGCACCACAAGACTTGATTTATTTCTAGTAATGGTGCCATGCTCATCAAGTTTATTTCTGAAGACCTATCTAGTCCCAATAATAGTTCTGTCAATTGGTCTGGGGACCAGGTGCCACACTTTGCTTCTCTCAAACTGATGAAGTTCCTCCTGCATTGAAGTTACCCAGTCTATATCCTACAATGCTTCTTTGATGTTCTTTGGTTCAATGGATGATATGAATGCTGAGTGAGCAACTAGATTTCTTGATTTAGATCTAGTTTGAATTTCGGAGTCAAATGGAGAGATGAGATTGTCCAGTGGATGTGAAGATTGATGCTTCCATCCGGACTTTCTGGTAATTTCTTCGTCTCCGTCAGCATCAGAATCACTGCATCCTTCTCTTTTGTACCCTGATCATCCCGCTGCTTGTTCATCAGTTCCTCAACCTCATAGTCTTCATTGTTCTAATTTCTTATACCCAATTCATCAAACTTTACGTGCATGTTTTCTTCAACACAAAGAGTTCGTTTGTTAAACACCCTATACGCCTTGCTTGTAGATGAATACCCAACAAATACACCTTCATCACTTCTGGCATCGAACTTGCCTAGATCATCCTTTCCGTTATTCAACACAAAGCATTTGCACCCAAATGGTCTAAGATGAGCAATTGAAGGTTTTTGTTATTTAATAGCTCATAAGGTGTTTTCTTGATGATAGATCTGATAAGACACCTATTTGTCACATAGCAGGCTGTATTAATTGCTTAATCCCAAAAATTCATTGCAAGTCCTTAATCGATCAGCATAGTTCTAGCAATTTCCACCAGAGTTCTATTCTTTCTTTCAACCACTCCATTTTGTTGAGGAGTTCTTGGTGCTGAGAAGTTGTGATTAATTCCATTTTCTGCACAGAACCCTTCAAGTAGATAGTTTTCAAACTCCGTTCCATAATCAGATCTAATACTGGCTATCTTGTCATTTAGCTTCAATTGGATGGCTTTGGCAAATGTGATCAGTTGTCCAGCTGTCTCATCTTTCGTTCACAAAAACATGTTCCAAGTGAACCTAGAAAAATCATCAACAATGACAAGAATATATTTCTTACCTCCTCTGCTTTGGATTCTGATAGGTCCACATAAGTCCATATGGAGCAGCTCTAGAGGTCTCGTTGTACTGACTCCCTTCTTGGCCTTGAATGATGACTTAGTATGTTTCCCTTTAGCACAGGCCTCACAGACCTTGACATTTGAAAACTTTAGTGTTGGCAATCCGCGGACCAGGTCCCCTGTAACAAGTTTGTTCAGCAATGAAGTACTCACATGACCCAGTCGCCGATGCCAAAGATCCGCATCATCAGTTTGAGCACTTAAACAAGAAATATCATCTCCCTCAATGGAATCCAGATCTGCAACATACATATTTTTAACTCTAGTAGCAGACATGACAACCCTTTTGGTAATGTGACTTGTAACCAAACATTTATCAGCCATGAACTTGACTTCATTTCCTTTATCACAGATTTGTGAAATACTCAGAAGATTGTATTTTAGACCCTCCACATAGTGTACATTGTTTATTGAATTATAAGCAGATCTCCCTATCCTGCTAATACCAAAGATAGAGCCCTTCTTTCCACCACCAAACGACACACCACCACCTTGGTGTGCTTTCAAAGAGAGGAAGTTTGAAGTGTCCCCAATCATGTGCTTTGAGCATCCACTGTCCATGTACCATCACTGACTCCTTTCTCTCTTTTGCATAAGAATCACTTGTTAGATTTAGGAACCCACTTCAAACGGAGTTCCCAATAACTATCAAAAGGCTTAATAAGAAACCTTCCTGTCCAAGAGGGCAAAGTGTTCTTATTGAAATGATAACGAGGACCAGGTCCCTTATGTTCCCTTTTATCGTTATTTTTAGATCTAACAAATTTCACATGCTTTTCTTTTGCTCTTCTCAGACTCTCACACTTTTCTTTTAGATGACCATTACGCCCACAGTGAGTGCACAACAGATTGTCAGATACAAACACATATTTGCTATGAGGATTATAGCGAGGTTCTATTGATCTGCATCCCATTCCTTTATTTCCATTGAAACTCTGATTAGATAGGTTAGAGAGTATCTTAGAGGAATCAATCCACCTTAGAGAGTGGCTTAGCTCCTCCTTGATCCTACTCAAATCCTTTCTCAGTTGGGAATTAGTTTCAAGAAAAGCAACTAGCTTAGACTCCAAAAATTTTAAGCTTTTCTTCCAATTCTTCCTCAAAGATGCTAACCTTTCTCTTTCCACTCTCTGAAGTACCAGGATCCTCCTTAGGAGCTATTTTGCTAGTTTCTAGATTACCTATCCTTAAACTCATTTCAGAAACTTGAGACATGAGAGCTGAATTCTCATCCTTACACAAACTCAATTTTTCATTTAACACTAAGTTTTCAGTGGTTCGTTCATCAATGGAATCAATAAGTAGGGCAGCAAATTTTCTCAATTTTTCAACAGGAAAATTTTCTAAATAATCCTTAAGATCAAAGAGGGTTACCTCATCTGGATCTTCCTCATCATCTGACTTAGCCATCAAGGAGAAAATGGAGTTGAAAACATTTTCATCATCTTCAATGGCCATCATTGGTACATCCTCATGGCTTTCTGCATCTTCTTCTGACTCACTTGAATCATCTCCCCATACAGCAAAGGCTTTTCTCACCAACTGATCAGAATAAGTCTTCCTCTAAACATTGTCTGGGACCAGGTCCCACTTGCGAGGTTTGAAGTCATGAGTTTCCTGCCTTTGACTGGGGCAGTCACTCATAAAGTGACCAGGCTTCCCACATTTATGGCACAGATCATTTGCAGTAGCAGTTCTACTAGTAGAGGCTTTCTTTTGGAAACCCCCATGCTTCTTTATGATCTTTTGAAATCTTCTAGTGACATACGCCATCTCATCCTCCTCCTAAGTCACCTCACTTTGAGATGTTTTCAAAGCAATGGACTTCTCTTTCTTTCCTTCCTTCAAAGTCATCCCCTGCTTCTTGTTCATCTCGTAGGTCTGAAGATTCCCAATTAGTTCATCCATGGAAAAAGTCGTTAGATCTTTGGCTTCTATTATGGCATCCACCTTGCTTTCCCAAGATTTAGGAAGCACTTTAAGGATATTGCAAATTTTCTTGCTGATAGGAATAGGTTCACCCAGGCCTCTCAGCTCGATGGTAATAGAGGTGAATCTTGAGTTCTTTTCAAAAGATGGTTTCCCCTTCATTCATATTGAAATTTTAATACTGGGTGGTGAGCATATCAACCTTGGACTCTTTCACTCGCTGGGTTTCTTCATGGGCTGTTTGAAGACAGTCCCAAATTTCTTTGGCAGTCTCATAAGCGGATATTCTGTTGTATTCATCTGCTCCAATTTCACATACCAAAATCTTCTTTGCCTTGTAGTTCTTTTCAATCATTTTCATGTCTGCCTTATTGTAGTCTTTTCTGGTTTTGACAACAGTAGTGGTAAGCTCTCCATCTTTCACCTCCTTTGTAGGAATATATGGTCCATCAAGGATAATATCCCACAACTCAGAGTCCTCAGCGTTGATGTAATCATGCATTCGATTCTTCCACCATCCATAGTATTGGGCATTGAAACGAGGTGGCCTGGTAGAAGATTGTCCTTCCTCCATATTGAGTGGAGCAGTCATTCCTTCAGGATCTTTTCTTTTCTTGGTGTTAACCAAACTGAAAAGTCAAGCTCTGATACCACTTGTTGGAATGTATGCGTCCACCTATGTAAATGGGACCAGGTCCTCAACACAATTACAAAATAAACAGTAAAGAACAAATGCTGAAAGTAAAGATTGACAATCAACTTTACGTGGAAACCTCCTTGCTCAAGGGAGTAAAATCACGACCTGGCCTGCCAGGACTTTTCAAACTGCTTTCACTAATCTTCTCAAGCAAAAGTAAAAGCCAGTTTACAAACTGAGATTAGCCTACGAATCCCAACTCTAAGCAATACTTCCTATTACTTAGCTGAGCCAGAGCAGCCACAACACTGTCCACTATACTAATCCTAACCGATTAGTATAGACTTTAGAGTAAAAAACTAAGTTACTAGTTCTTACAATGATTCACACGAGTTTGAAACGTTTCTTTCACAAGTGAGACGAATCTTACAATATAAGCACTATTACAAGCAGACAAATGCAGCTGGTACTGAAAGCAAATAGAATCACTTCTATCAGGTCTCTTGCTGTTTTGAAGCTTGAAAGTATCTCTCTTTGAATGAATAATTGACTTGTTGTTTGTGAGTTGAATATATTAGACAAGAAGAATTATTATCCAATGTACAAACAACATCGTCGCTTCTGATTGGTGAAGTACTCTGCTTCTTTACCAACTTTCTGACGCGGACAACTTTTACAACTGTACAACACTTTGACAGTTGGACGAGTATTCATACTCTGCAGAGGACTAGATCCCTGCACTTGTGAGGAGATCATCAAAACATTTAGGAGCATAAGCACTTATCATGATCATAACTAGTTTGGAATTGAGTGATACGATGTAGCATTTTAATGGGGCTGTTAACTAAGCAGTAGAAACTAAAGAAACATAAATTCTGAACTACCTAACGCATTATACTTGGCAATTTTTATAAAGCCAGAATGGGCATTGTAATACCATCAATCAAATCAGAAATGTAGAAACTTACTGAGCTAATCCCAGCAGCAAAAAATGGGACAGGGCCAGGCATGACATCTCCATGGTCAGTGGGCCTAGCAGCCCGATAAGCTTCAGGAGGCATAACACCATAAACAACAGAAACATTAACACCAGTTTCTCCCAAACAGCCCCATCTTGCAAAACCCTACTGATTCCACCACCTCCACCAGGCCTTGACCAAACATCTTCTTTAAACTTTGCCCCTCTATCCACTTGTTCCAAAGCACAACAAACAGTATCTGCACCTCTCTGATTATCTTCTCAAACCGACCTCTAATACAAGTCGAATTTGACGCAACAGAGGATCCTTTATCGGATTCTCGAAGAAAAGTTTGTGACTTTTGGGATTCATGAGCTACTTCTTTTTCAATCATTGAGGAAGATGATGCTTGAACTTGAAATGAATAATTGGCTGTTGGTAATTTTTTAGTTGTTGTGTAGGGAATGGTGAGGGGAAATTAATGATAGATGAAGAGGAAGAATGGAGGGAAAGAGAATAAGGAAATGGGTTGATTACAATGAATTTTTAAATTATTTTAAAAAAAAAGACTAGTTTATTAATGGGCTTTTTTCTCTTAGGAGGATTAAGGGGGAATGGTGATAAAGAGGTTTTGAAAAGAATTTAAAGGGTGAGTTGAGGCAGTTTGTTTGTTAAATATATCCACAACTTTACTCCTCTAGTTTATGACTGCCGCAATATTTGACATCTTCAATACCAACTGCCCATTGATTTGTAAGGGGTCGTTTGGTGTGAAGGATAGGTACAAATAGTCCTGGGATAAATATTTAGTGGCACTTAATTTAGTGTTTGATTGAGAAGTTTGGGATAACTTATCCTGGGATTAATAAATAGTACCAGGATAAGTTATCCCTCCAAAAGGGTGGTATACTAATCCCATCACAATTTGTTATAGGATAAATTTATTAAATGACAAAACTACCCTTCAAACCCTTTAATTGATAAGCTTTCACAAGCGCCGCTTATCTTCCAGGTTTCTTCTCTTCTTCATTGCAATAAGAATCACTCTTTCATTTGGGTACACTCAACTTTTGATTTTCGATTGAAGCCATAGATGGGTGATTGAAGAACTTCTTTACCAATAACCTTCAACTTTCAAGTTTCTAACAAGGTTAAATTTTTTTCCAGAATTTGTTTCTCTTTTCGTTCTTTGTCATCATTAATAATTCTCTGATCTGTTGCATAATAATTTGGATACACTCATTTTTTATACTTAATGGAAGAAATCAAAAAAATAAATCTGGAATGTTATGTTTTAGGGTTTTTGTAAATTTTGAAAAAAAACTTTGTTCTTTTTATGTGCTTGAAATATTTGTTAACAATTTCAAGTTGTCCTCATTATAAAGTTCCCCTCGTTGATTCTTTTTAATTTATTTTTTTTTGTGTATTAACTCTTTTCATTTTTCAATGAAAAAATAGGGTTTCTTATGGATCATCAACTACAGTCCGATATTGAATGTTTTATCATCCTTGAGGAGATATTGTGCCAACAATTTCTTGTTATGTTTATTTTTCTTTTCATGGTTATTCATGGTATTTCTATAAAAAGAAATAGGCATGTGATTAGGTACCTTATGAGTAGTCGAGTTCCTAAAATTATATCTCATTTAAATTGTATTGTACAAGATAGTGACGCAATATGTATTGATAAGTTAAGGATGGATAGAAATTCTTTTCACACTTTAGTTCTCTTAACTAAGGAAGTTGGAGGTAGCTGACTGATAGCAAATATATGTCAAGTAGTGAAAAGTTAGCAATGTTTTTAAATATTTTGGCTCATCATGAGAAGAATAGATCCATTAAGGTTGATTATATTAGATCGGGTTGGAGCGTAAGTCATGCTTTCAATGAATGCTTGAAAGCTATTCTAAAACTAGCTCCATTGTTACTTGTTAACCCCA
>JAJOOI010005178.1:0-21359 GCA_029582585.1 Solanum bukasovii
CTCTGACCTTAAGTTGATGATAACTTGATCTGAGTTCTATCTTTGAGAAATGACTAGCACCCAGAAGTTGGTCAAACAAGCCATCAATCCTGGGGATGTGATACTTGTTCTTGATTGTGACCTTGTTCAACTGCCGATAGTCAATGCACATTCTGAGAGACCATCTGTCTTCTTCACTAACAATACTGGTGCACCCTATGGGGAAATACTAAGTTTGATGAAACCCTTATCTAGAAGGAATTTCAACTGCTCTTTCAATTCCTGAAGCTCAGCTGGAGCCATTCTATAAGGAGGAATAGAAATAGGCTGGGTATCTGGAAGGAGATCAATTCCAAAGATGATTTCCATTTCGGGAGGAACTCCAGGAAGATCTTCTGGAAAGACTTTTAGGAACTCATTAACTAATGGAACTTACTCAAGTGTTGGGGTTTCAGAGCTTGAATCCTTAACCCGAACTAGATGATAGAGATAACCATTAGATATCATCTTTCTGGCCTTAAGGTAAGAAATGAATCGACCCATAGTCGCTAAGCTACAACCCTTCCATTCTAAGATTGGTTCGTCTGGAAACTGAAAACGAACAATCCTAGTGCTTCAATCGACTGAGGCATAACAGGAATTTAACCAATCCATGCCTAGAATGACATCGAAGTCTACCATTTCTATTTCTATAAGATCTGCTCAGGTGACTTTTTGGGAAATTATGACAGGGTAATTTTGTATACCCGTCTAGCTATAACTAGGTCACCGATTGGAGTAGAGACTGAGAAAGGTTCTGAGAGAGTTTCTGGACTAAAATCAAACTTAACTGCTATATAATGAGTAACAAAGGAAAGAGTAGCCCCTGGATCTAACAAAGCATAAACATTGAGATCAAAGACTCGTAACGTACCAGTTACTACATCAGGGGAATCTTCCTAATCCTGACGAGCCTGAAGAGCATAAAGCTTGTTTTGGCGTTGTCCGCCGCCTATACCAGATGAGTTCCCCTACTTAGTCGGGCGACTTACTGGTGCGGCTGAAGCTGTAGACTGAGCTCTACCATTATTACCTCCTTGACCCTTCTTAGAAGGATAATCCCTAAACCTGTGACCATACTGACCATATCCAAAACATCCTTCATTTCCTGCAAGGCACTCGCCCGGATGGTGCTTACCACACTTAGTGAAAGTTGGGTATGTTTTTTGTACCTGTAACACTCCACTGAGACTTAGAGCCTGAATACCTACCTCTCTGATCTTGTCTGAACTTGGAGGATGGAACACTAGTTGATGAATGTGCTGGAGCTGAAAATTTTTGCTAACCCTGCGAGAGATTTCCACCACCCGACTTCTATTGAGAATAGTCATAGCTTCCAGTCCTAGGCTTCTTTTTCTCCTTAGCTTGTTCCCTAAGCTTATCACTCTCAACCTGCTGAGAATGAGTCATGAGCCTAGATATACTCATATTTTCTAGCAACATAGCATTTCTACATTCTGTCTTCACCAAGTCTGACATTCCGTATAGAAACTTATTCATCTGGGCCCTGGAATTAGCAACTATGTGAGGATCATACATGGAGAGTTGGGTAAACTTGATCCCATACTCTTGGACTGTCATGCTACCTTGCCTTAAGTTCATAAATTCCGGAGCTTTTGCCTCCCTTAGCTCTCTTGGAAAAAAACCTGTCCAGAAAGGTCTCACTAAAGCAATCCTAAGTGATAGGAGCTGCATCTGTACCCATGTTCTCTTTCCACTAACTAAACTAGATATTACCCATATGCTTAAGTTGGTAAGATGCTAACTCAACCCGATCATTCCTAGTTACCTGCATCACTTCAAAGAACTTCTTGACCTCATCAATGAAGTTTTGTGGATCCTCACCAATCTGCGATCCTAAGAACTCTGGCGGATTCATCCTAACAAAATTTTGCGCTCTGGCTGGAGCTGGCCCAACATTAGCATTTGCCAGAACTGGAACCCGCTGATTGTTCTGGTTGGCCACACTCTGAGCCAATATCTGAATGGCATTTCAGAACTCTGCATTCAAAACTTCTTTATCTGGGACATGAGGAGCTCCATTTGCGTTCCTGGCATTCGCATTCCTGGCATTAGCTCTACCAGGAGGCATGATCACTAAAACATAGAACGTCGAGTCAGAACGGAATTAGATCATACCTTACGCATGATAAGAGTAACATGAAAATAAAGATTTTTCCTAAAACACTTGGTAACCTCCCTCTCATTAGATGTGGTGTGCACTACACACCTATGAAAATGACTATAGCTAGTAAGGCTTTTCAGACATCCTAGGAAACTTAAACCTAGTTCTCTGATACCAAGTTTGTCACGCCATGAGCTACCCCCGAGATGCGGACACGGGACCTAGGATCGCAAGTGACCCCAAGATAACCCTATTGTCATGACATGAGCATACTAAGAATAATAATCACTGATGCGGAAGCTAATCATAAGTAAATCTGAAATGATGGGGAATACGCATATACTTAAAACTAAATATCAAATCTAAGAGTTTGAATACAAAAGAAATAACAAACTCAAATGCTAAGCTGAATATAACTATGTCTAAAAATTGCCTCTAACTAACTAGAAGTGTTGGGACATGGCCCAGCTAAGTCTAGCAAAACTGAAACTAAAAGTCTGAAATATTGAAAAGATAACATGACTATTGTCCTCGAAGAATGAGGACTCACCACTGATCCTGTTGAACTGGAGATCGGGAACCGATCTAAGCGTGATCTGGATGCTGATAACCTGATCCTACATCTCGAGAAGATGTAGTGAAGAGTATGCATCAGTACTTGAAAGGTACTGAGCACGCAGGATAGAGTAAAACTGAAATAAGCATATAATTGAACAAGCAATAAAGAAACAGTATAATCTGAACATGATAAAGATACTGAATATTGAGCTAATTGAATGCAATGACCAAATGATAACATGCTGAGACTGAATACTGACTATAATGAAATGTGGTCAACGCAATGGAGTCTGACTGAACTGTGGGAGCTACTAATAACCGATAATAAAACCACATGAGCTAAGTGTGTAATTCGATGCATACACCCCATTGAGAGGAGCCAATACACCCGGCCAAAGGTGTAGAGGCATGATGGCGTGATTACGAAAATTATGCCCATCGAGGGGACTTATAACCTACGTGGCTCGTTGTTCTGGGACTATATGGGTGACTGACCCTAGTCCAACTTGGTATTATGGTACTCCCAATAGATTAAATAACTAACACATTATTACTAAATTTCTGTAATATAATAGCTCAAAACTGACATGCAAACTGAGAATGCAAGTTAATATATTGATAATGACACATTCAAGACTGAGGTATGTATATTTGAAATACTAAAATATCTGACCTAGCACGTGTAATTCAAGAACTAAAGAAACATATATCTAGGGTTCTGAAATTCATACAATAAATGAAGTAATAACATGATAATCTGATTTGTAACATGTAAATAACTAATTCATGATTGGGTCATATTGATGAAGAAAAGAAAGAGTTGGTTCGAGATGTTCATAGATTGGGTCGATTAGGTTTTCAACTAGTGGACTCCACCAAAGGTTGTGTTATAGCTCACAATGGCTCTGAATCAACTTTTGTGGAGGATGTTAAAGCCAAGCAAGGTCTTGATCCAATTTTTGTAGAATTGAAACAGGCGGTGCTTAAGAAATCCGTTGAGACTTTTTCCCAAAGGGGAGATGGTGTACTTAGATACCAAGGTCGTTTATGTGTTCCAAATGTGGATAACTTAAGGGAATAAAAATTGAAAGAAGCTCATAGTTCGCAATATTCAATTCACCCGGGAGCCACCAAGATGTACCGTGACTCACAGGAGGTCTACCGGTGAAATGGGATGAAGAAGGATATTGCATGATTTGTGGCTAAATGTCCAAATTGACAAAGAGTAAAGGTTGAACATCAGAAACTGGGAGGTTTATCAAAATATATTAGCATTCCTACTTAGAAGTAGGAAGACTTGAATCTGGACTTTATTTTTGGTTTGCCTCACACCCGGTGACAACATGACTTTATTTGGGTTATAGTAGGTCGAATGAAGAAATCGGCTTATTTCCTTCCCGTCAAAGTTTCTTATTTGGCGGAGGACTATGCCAAGATGTACTTGAGGGAGATGGTAAGGCTGCATGAAATGCCTTTGTCCACCATTTCCGATCGAGGTACCCAATTCAATTCTCAGTTTTAGAAGTCATTCTGAAAGGGCCTTGGCACTAAAGTGAAGCTTAGTAAGACATTTCATAGACAAACCGATGGGTAAGACCGATGGGCAAGTGGAGCGTACTATCCATACTTTGGAAGATATGTTAAGGGCTTATGTGATTGATTTTAAGGGTAATTGGGATGACCATTTGCCATTAGTAGAGTTTGCCTACAATAATAGCTATCACTCAAGTATTGATATGGCTCCATTTGAGGTCCTATATGGTAGGAGCTGTAGATCTCCTATAGGTTGGTTCGAGGTGGGTAAAGTTGTCTTAATAGGTCCTGAATTGGTACATGAGGCCATTGAGAAAGTTTGACTCATTAGAGAAAGGTTGAAAATGACTCAAAGTTGGCAAAAGTCTTATGCCGATGTGCGAAGAAGGGATCTAGAGTTTTATGTTTACGATTGGGTTTATTTGAAAATCTCACCCATTAAGGGTGTAATAAGGTTTGGTACAAATGGGAAGCTTAGTCCTCGATATGTAGGCCAATATCATATTTTGAGGCGTGTTTCCAAGTTTGCCTATGAGTTAGATTTGCCAAATGAGTTGGAATCGGTGCATCCAATTTTCCATGTCTCAATGTTTAAGAAGTGTGTTGCTGATCCGACATCTATAGTGTCCTTAGAATGTTTGGGAGTTAAGGATAATCTCTCATATGAGGAAGTTCTGGTGAGATTTTATACCGGCAAGTCAATAAGTTGAGAAACAAGGAAATAGCTGCTTCCGTAAAAGTTTTGTGGAGGAATCAATTAGTTGAGGGTGCTACTTGGGAGGCCGAGGCCGATATGAAATCCCGATATCTTCATCTTTTTCCTTCTACTCCTACTCTAGCTTAAGGTAGTGAGTTCCTCTTCGTTTGTCTTTGTTTTGGGAGTCATGTGTTTTATGAGTTTCCATGATTTCATAATGATTATGCATGTTCATGAAAAACTTGTGCTTTTAAAGAAAATGAGTTGATATGATTGATGTTTTACATTGAGTATGAGTTGCCTATAGACTTCATGAGATGAATTGATGAACGTTCTTTAGCTTTGCTTTTTGAGAGTAAATTGCATAGAGGCTCCATGAGATTGTGTTGAGCATGGTTTTAGCTTTGAGAAGGTAATTCCTCCTTGAACATGCGAAATTTTGAGAACTCATGTGCATCTGCTTGTTAGCTGTAGTTTCTACTTCCTTTTTATGCATTGAGTATGTTGATGAGTTGAATTTGATGTTTCCTCCTTGATTTGTGCATTACATTCATGACGGGAGAATAGAGTTAGTGCACCCCTTTTACGATGGTTTCAAAACGTCCTAGCTTAGAGTCGATAGTTTCTCCTCGATTGTATGCATTGCATTATAGGTTGGGTTGTTAGTTCCTCTCCTACTCTTTTAGAACCATTTTAAAACTCATTTGAGGATGAATGGTCCCAAGGGTGAGATATTGTAACACCCAGACTCCGGAAGAGGGCACCATAACAGATTTTAGCAGTTCTAGGGGCCATCCACAGTGGCGAACGACGAACCGTGGGTTGGACCACGGACCATCGATGGGTCCGTGGATTGGCCATTTAAAAATTTCCCAAGCCATGAACCACAGATTGAGCTACGGACCTTAGGTGGGTCCACGGTCCATGGTCAAGGGGCCATAGGTCTAGGCAAAAGTCTTTGACCACCATCCATGGTCCACCAGGACGGACCGTAGGGCAGACCACGGTCCGTCAGTTAGTAGGTGGGTGGCAGTTGGCAATTAGCTCAGGGGTAGTTGGGTCTTTTCCTAATGAATTAGTTCCTATACTACAACGTTTTACCCCTCTCTAAGACCCCTATGTAAGCTTTTTCAACACCCAAATTAACCAATTTACTTCATTCTTCCAAATTCTCAAAAGACGACCAAATTTCTTTCCAAATATTCTCTCTCTAGAAACTTGAAGAAGAAGAAGAAGGAGGAGGAGGAGGATTCATCTAGGGTTTCAAATGAAGGTTCCAATTCCTCCATTGAAGGCTAGAATTTGAAGTCGGTTATGATAGTTTTCATCCATGGAGTTCCTAAATTCGTCGATTTCAAATGGTATAATTCCCCAATTGACTTAGGGTTTTCTTTAATTAGCATGGGTTTTCTTTAATGTTGACTGAAATGATTGAATTATGTTCTCTTATGCATAATTTGATGATACATGATAATTTTATGATGATTTCCCCATGAACCCATGTAATTCCCATGTTTTCAGGTTATGAACTATATGATGTGGAATTTTGATCTTCAAGGAAGAGTTTTATGAAATTAAGCATGTATTGCAAGATTCACATGATTTTATGAGTGAAATCTATATCTAACCCATATTTTCTAAGAGTTTATGATTGGAAGTGGGTTTTGACCTCAAGAGGTAATATATGGACTTATGCATTTTCTTATGATAACTATGCAAATGTTTTAAGGGTACTTTGAGAGTAAAGTACCAAAGATGATGTTATATTGTGAAAGGACATTCTCACTAAACATATACTAGCATGATGTGAAGGGTTTTCTCACATAAGAAAGGATTCTTAGGTTGAAAGGTTTTCTCACCTAATTGAGTTAAAGATAAGGAGCTATCCTAAAGAACTAGCTTGGTTTGGTTGTCCAAGGGAACCTTTCCATGAGTTAATAATTAAGTAAAGACTTAATAACTATTCTGTGGGAATTTATGCTTAGCACTGAGTTGATATTGATAGTGAGATGGAAGCTCTCTCGTAGAATGAACTAAGGTTACTTCAAGAACTATCGCATATAAGTTCAAAGGTTTTAAAGAAGAAGTTAGCTTGCATTGACCATGATTTATGACCTATGTTTTATAATTCTTTCATATGATGTTTTAGCTTGGGCAATTGCATGTCATGAAATGAAATGTCCCTTTAGCATGTTTTTAATTGTTTTATTCATAACTATCATACTTGAGACATTGTTTTGTACTAACGCATACTCTTGCCTACATTTTCCCCAAATGTATGGTCTAATATTCAGGGTGCGCAGTTTCATGGCTATTTGTTGATTTGGTTGATTCTCGAGCTTTGATGAGTCCTCATGCTTCGAGGATTTACTCTTATTGTTTAGTTTATTTCATGCATTTCTCTTTCGGAAATGATGTATAGACTAGGCCCAATTTCATTCTATTGTATTAGATGATTATGACGAGACAAGAGTTTAGACTTCCGCTTTCCGTTTTATAAAATGTTTTGGACTACTAGAAATCTGACCTATGTCAACAATTTTTTTGGCAACGGTTCCATAACTGTTACTATAGCTTCTCTATGGAAACAGTTAGGACCGTGGCATAAGGATAAGGAGACACTTTTACAAATAAGCCATTGCATAAGTATGAGAATTGTTGTAGTAGGTGTATATATGGTAACAGTGACATTCACCGTCCCAATAGATGTATTTATTGCAACGGTTATTTGAAAAAATATCTATTGCAACAACTTATTTTCCCACCTTATTTTACCGCTCTAGTTTTGTTGAATGTTAGTGGGTGATTTTTAAAAACATTTTTTTTATTAATTTCTATTATCTCTAAACTTTTATCCAAGTCTAGTATAGAACAAGATGCAGAAGTATCCCCCAAACGCTATGTCTAAAATTCTAAATGTAACAAAGACATCGAATCAATCTCATTTTCCAGTGACACCATGGAGGTGTTGACAGTTTATTTCTCCAGGTTGGTCTCCCGTTTAGCAGATCTAGACTTAATCTTTGGTTAGGGCTTTTCACAGTCTTTTATGCGTATTATTTTATGGATTCCATCGTTATCTCATGTGAACAGGCATCATCATCATTTTATTTCCTTTTTCATCAAGGTACATTTTTCCAAAATCACTAGATATGTAAAAAGAAATATCGTGCAGACCATAACAATTTATTATCCAATTCATTTTTTGAACCCTAGAGAATTGGCACATACTGATTTTATTTGTCTGATATCATTTTTAAAGGATGTATTAGGGGTTTGTAAAAGTTGGCACACACTAATTTCATTTTTCTGTAGGACTACAAGAATTATTAATCTTAACTGATATGTTGAGTTCCAATAGTACTTCAGTTTTGCTTCTCTTCCCTTCTCTTCTAAAAGTTGTTGAGTCGAGTTGTTCAACTCTATCATTAACATTATAACTAGTTACAGTGTTGGCATAGGCAAAAGAATCCCTCTATATCCATATAGCTATGTGATGCAGAATTTTACATCTCTATTATCAATGCTATGAACTGATCAAAATGTAAATAAAATTGCAATTCATATGAATTTCCAACTTTCATATGGCAGTAGAGATGAGGATTTTAGTGTTGGATAAACAAGAATTAGTGCAGCTGCTGATAGAGAAGTTTCATTTATTGATTTATGGGCTTTTCAAATTACCCATTATTTATTTTATGAAAGGACAAGATTAGTGAATGAACCATTTTGGTATGTGTATTCACTACTCTATCATGTGTTTTTGGATGCCTTAGCTGTTCTAACTCTGTGGTTTGCCAGTTTGTAAATGACGTCGTCAATGGTAAGATCTTTGTTCTCTGATTTTCAGCTAAACGTCAATTCTTTGTTTTCTAATTTGTGTTGAAAGATAACTTGTATAGAGGAGTTGTAACACTGATTCTGCAATTGAGGTGTAGTTTATTTGTCTTGATTGCCTCTTGTTCTGCTCGAATTATCTTAATCTATAAAAATCTTAGCTTTGTCCATTTTTTGATTGTCTCTATTTGTTTTTTATCATTATCAATGTTACTTAGAGAGGAGGCACTCCCCAAACCCGAAATGGCTTTCTAGAAGTTCAAGATGGCCTTTCATGAAGCTAGTGTGATATTCGTAAAACAGGTTTTGAGCTCATGTTTTTTTTTCATCTTTCATATTTTTTTCCAGTATGTGGAGTAGCTTTCTGATGAGTACCGTATTTGTATCCTATTACGCCTCATAGGTCATTTCTCTCTAGGGAATTGATATTAGAGACATGTGTGTTGGTGCTGCATTGATTGGCGGAGTAAACAGGACAATTGTGGTATGAATATATGGCCCTTTTTATGTTTTTTTTGGAGTATAAAAGTTGACTCTTTTGTATTTGAAATTTTGAGAATAACTAGTAAATCTTCCAAGTACATACAATTGAAATAAATTTCTTTGTAGAATTATGGGAGCCATAGTTTCTTTTTCTGGCCGACTTCATGAAAAGATAAGATGGGTCATTATCCTTTTTTTTACTTCAAGAATCTATTTTTGATTTGTACTAGAACAAATTGATGATGGCTCTTGTACCAGCTTATTATTTGTCATCAGAATCGCGGTAACCCAACGGCACTACTTACTTTGTATTGGTACTAGGCAATTGATTGAGTTGGATCCAAGGTCTGGTTTACCTTCAGATGTATGGTTGTGATGCTAGAAGAAAATATAGTTATTATCTTGCAGGATATGATTGTCCCTCCCATACAAAGACATTTTATTTCTGTTCAGTACATAATTTACAACATCTTGTCAGGGAGTCTCTTGGGAAAGAAGTTTAACCTGGATAGTAACTTCGGTATATATCCCACAGTTCCTATAGTTCCCATGCTTTTAATTCTTTCAGATTAGAACCACACAGAATAGATGCATTTCCACTTACTCGTGTAACCCCCATACGTGCACCAACTCAGTCAACCACTTCTCATAAAAGGAACCCTCTTATTTACTTCTTGACCTTGGATATTTTGTGTTCACTATAAATGAAAACAATTTTTCTAGTGAAAACATTATGTTAATTTTGCCTAGTAATTGTACTCACTCTTTTAGCAGTAAATTATTAAGGTGTTTTACCAAATTTTTCTCACCTTCAAATCCTGTGAGAACAAAAGAGGAATATAGCTTTTCAGTCAGTTTTCTACATCGAGCATATTTCTTGACATGCACGAAAGGCCCTGCTACTTTAGAGCTCCAATTGCTACATGAGTATCCCAACATGTCTCTCATTCTTAGCATAACATTGTTTTGTCATAATTTTAGTCTTCATGATATTGTTAATGGTTGAATAATCTACTTGGGATATTTGAGCCAAATTGTTGCTGTGTTTTTTAGCCAACTATTGCTGCATTTGTTTGACATAAAATGTTGCTTTAAAGACTGTTTTAGCCAGCTTCTATGGTTCAACATATTGTTGCAGAAGTTGTAACGCTGTCCTTCTCTGGATTTCTCATGGCCTCCAAGTATATCAATATTTATCTAGCAAGCATTTTATTATTTTTATCATCAGCAATCCGCCATACCCTTATTTTAATTTTTCCATTATACTAATTAAAATTGGTAAGTGTTCCATCTATAATTAGTTATGTTGTTAGAAATTACTTATATTGTGTTTAGCATGACTAATAATTTACCTTTCACTTTTCATTTTACATGAAAGTGCACTTCAACTTTTAACTATCTATTCTGTGTAATGTCTTGGTAGATTCTTAAGCTTATGATTTTTTTCCCAATTTTGTGCACATATCAAGCTACTATTTTGTATTTTTGATAATCATTTTGCTGAATCATTTATTATCACCTTTTGTAGGTGAAGCAAAGCAATAGGAGGCAGATGAATACCTTACTGTTAGTATTGATTGGTCATGCTAGGCCTTCAAATACTCTTGGACACTTTTGTTTTAGAACATAGTGGCTTTATGTATCCGTACTCTCTTGTATATATTTTTTAACACATGATTAATATAAACTAGAAATTTTGGATTATGATATTTGTTGAAGCTGAACTTTCCTTTCGGATTTTGTATAAATTTTAGTGTATAATACTATATTATAAGTAAATAATTATTGTAATAAATCACCCAATAATTATTGCAATAGTTCCTACAATTGCTATAGCTCTAAATAATTGTAACTATAGTTCTAGATAACTGTCTCTATAGCTCTAAAATTTTTGTAGCAATATCAAACGTTGCAATAGCCTCAAAAACCATTGCATAACATAATATTGCAATGATTTCAGATTGTACTTGTAAACTAACTAACCGTTGCTATAGATAAGCAAACAACTACACTTGCGTAAATTGTTACAATAGACAATCTATTGCAACAGGTTGTCAACTGTTGCTATAGGCCTGTTGCAATGCGAGCAGATGTAGAGGGTCCAAAACCTTCGCAATAGTACTATTGCAATAGTTTAGAACTGCAACTATGGACTATTGTTTTACTCTTATTATTCTATTTCTTATATTATGAGAGCTAAGTGGCTTGTATGGATTCCTTCAGGGTTTTATAAGCCATGTTACATCTAGGGGATACCCCTGGGTCGTGACAGGTGTCCTATATCCCGGTAAAGTATAGGACAATTTTGGCAGCATCGACGAGATGTTGTATCATCATGTAGCTCATAGTGATAGTTGTCGGTTAGAGAATCTCTCAATAGAGTTAAAGTATATTTTTATAAATCACTTAGTATGTTGAGTTAATAGATGAGAAAGTATTTTGTAAAGCTTTGAATGATTCTTTTAGTTATTTGTTATTCAGCTATATTACATACTCGTACATTCAATGTACTGATGTCATTCGACCTACATCTTTTAATAATGAAAATAAAGGTTATTACGATCCTCAACAAGAGTCTGTTGAGATCACTTCATCCACTTGTTTGCTTATGAGTGAGTACTCCTTGCTTTTAGAGTACTCCAGTTCTATCAGTTGTTAGTACTAGTTCTTTTGGGGAGTCGTGGGTCTTGTCCCAACACTCATATTTGTATAGTAGAGGCTTCATAGATAGATATTTTTTTAGAGTCTTTCAGTTTTTTGATGTTTTATCTGAACTTATGTTTCATACTCATTATATTTAGCAATGTTTTGAGATTCAGTAAACTAATTTTTAAACATTTATTTAAATTTAATGCTTATATATGCTTGAGTTAGTCTTCCTCTTGTATTCAGCCAGGATGATGGTTCGCTTGAGGACCAGCAATGGTTCTCGAGTGCCGGCCACGTCCTGGGTGTAGGCTTGGATCGTGACATTATTCCTCTTGAGGGATGATTTTATAGTGAAGAGAACCCTCTATTTATAGGGGAAAATTGACTTGGTCCCACAATTAGGATTCCTAAATTTTCTCTAGAAAATAGACATTCACTATATTTATAACACTCCTCCTTGAATGTTTAATTCGTAGATGATGTGCCTTGATAAGAACCTTACTGAAAAACTTTAAGAAAAGAAAAACTCTATTGAAGGAAAAGAGTAAACATATCTAATAATAAACATCTAGGCTACCTCATTAAGAACCTTACAAGGAAAACCCACTAGGACAAAACCTCGTAAGGGAAAAAGAGTACAACGCGTATTAACTCCCCCTAATGAAAACATCAACGCAGAGACTTGAATCTTCGCATTCCAAGCTTGTGCACCATCTTCTTGAAAGTTGTAGTGGGTTGAGACTTGGTGAATAAATTAGTCATATTATTACGTGGACAAATCTGTTGCACGCTGATATCATCATTGTTGAGAGTTTGTGTGTGTTGAAAAACTTTGGCGAAATATGCCTCGTTCTATCTCCTATTATGAATAGATCCATGATCCCTTCAGGATCAAAGAATTCTGCAATTTCCTTACTTCAACTTCTTTAAGCAACCGATTTATTGCCTTTTGAAAACTCTTCAGGAGTTCAATTCAAGCTATTAACTTGCATAACAATACAAAAGATTCTTGATTGATTTAATCTATATGAATATTATAACAAGTTTTCCAAAAGCTTGCATATGCTTCACACATTTTGAATCCATCAGATATTTTTACATCAATTTTGTCAAGTGAAAACATTGAATATTAAATGTATGACATCTTCCAGTGTCTAGACTATAAGTCAAATAAGCTTTACACTTGCCAAGATGCATAATTCCACTTTTCACTTGATAATTATTTCTCACCAGCATATTTTAATAGATGTACAATTCATATCCTCATAATATATAATATTGTATCAAAGATATTGTCGACGAGATATCACCTTGTATCAATTCACAATACCGCATAACTTCTTGAGATCTGATCACTTCATTATTTTCAAGTACGTAGATTCTCATGAGATTTCATGAAGTGTTATGTCGTAGACTCTTCAAGAGCACATTTCCTCCTTATTATGATCATTTTGATTATTTGTTCCTCCCCCTTTTTCAGTGATTATTTTATTTAGAACCTACTAGTCTATCATGCTTCATGCATGTCGTAAACTCTATCCTTTACGGATATTCAGTAGGAGAAATTATAACTCTTGCGTTGCTTCTTACCTCCCCCTTATGTTAGATAAACTAACATATATCTCAATCTATTTTGGAGAGTCCATCTTTGTGTATAATGGTTTATTTATTAATCATATACTACACATCAAAATTATCAAATGAAGAATATTTAGTCCCTGACCATAAATCAATTGAGAGAAAAGTTGATCATAATTTATTGGTCAAATGCATAAAATTGCTTTTGTATACAATATCGTATTTCAGATCAACACATAAAACTTTGTTCACATAAGCAATGGTTCGGCTATTTATCTGAGACATTTAATGTCTCTTCAGTTTGAATATTTATCAATATTATCAAGATAAATTGTTTTGAGTACATATTCTAAAAGTTGTGATCTTAACTCAATTATCTTGCACAAACAATTTTGCGAATGTCAAACTGCATGTTGAAAACAAACACACATGCGATTATCTTATAAATACATCTCTTTATCATATCACATGATAAGTGAGCGGGCCCATATTCATCTTTTACACTTTCCAAAATTTAGGGATTTCATCTCAACCTTAGTTGATCCAATAAACTTATCATGAGAACACAGAAAGAATTCTTGAAGAATCTTCTTGTTCTTCAGTGTGTGTCCAATAAGTAAATTTCAAGTTTACCATGGCATGAGCCTTTTGCTTTTAGTAAATTTCTGATTTACTATCTTATAAGAAAAAATTAGATTAACTATTCCGCGAGTAATTTTCATATTTATTTATTTTCAAGCACTCTACGTTTTCTGAAGGTGAGTTGTGATCCCAGCACAATAAATTGCACATTTGAATTGATAAGCTTTATTTATTACTATCATATTCACTTTAGTATTGAGATTATTCAATCTCAATCTACTGATAATATTTATTAAATGTTTGGGATTAAGCCTTTATAGTGTTATCAAAGTGAATGGACTTAATTTGATTATCAAGAAACTGTGCTATTAATCGTATTTCTGCCAACAATTTTGTATATGCCAAGTTGCGAGATTACAATAGACAAACATGATACTACTAGAAGAAGAATCTATTAGGACCATGAAGTATATAAATAAACCATTAGGTATCTTTACTATAGAATGAGTCTTAATTGAACTAATTCTTGTCCAATACATTTAATAATGTCAATTGGTGGAATGGGATGAAGAATGATATTGTGAAATTTATGACTAAGTGTCCTAATTGTCAACAAGTGAAAGTTGAGCATTAGAAATCGGGAGGTTTATCCCAAGACATTGGTGTTCCTACTTGAAAGTGGGAAGATGTGAATATAGACTTTGTTGTTTGTTTGCCTCGCACCCGGCGACAATATGACTCAATTTGGGTTATAGTAGATCGAATGATTAAATCGGCTTATTTTCTTCCTATCAAGGTTTCTTATTAAGCGGAGGACTATGCCAAGTTGTACATGAGAGAAATGGTAAAGTTGCATAGAGTGCCTTTGTCCATAATTTCCGATCATGGTACCCAATTCACTTTTCAGTTTTGAAAGTTTTTCCAAAATGGTCTTGGTACTCGGGTTAAGCTTAGTACAGCCTTTCATCCCCAAACCAATGGAAAAGCAGAGCGTACTATCCAAACTTTGGAAGATATGTTAAGGGCTGGTGTGATTGTTTTTAAGGGTAATTGGGATGACCATTTTCCATTGATTGAGTTTGTTTATAACAATAGCTATCACTCGAGTATTCATATGTCTCATTTTGCGGCCTTATATGGCAGGAGGTGTAGATCTCTTATAGGTTGGTTTGAGGTGGGTGAAATCGCCCTAATAGGTCTTGAGTTGGTACATGAGGCCATAGAGAAAGTTTGACTTATTAGATAAAGATTGACAATGGCTCAAAGTCAACAAAATTCATATGTCGATGTAAGAAGAAGGGATCTTGAGTTTGATGTTCGTGATTAGGTTTACTTGAAAATTTCACCCATGAAAGGTGTGATGAGGTTTGGTAAGAGAGGGATGCTTAGTCCTCGATATATAGGCCCATATAAGATTTTGAGACGTGTTGGTAAAGTTGCTTATGAACTAGATTTATCAAATGAGTTCGCATCGGTGCATCCAGTTTTCCATGTCTCTATGTTGAAGAAATGCGTTGGTGATCCAACATCCATAGTTCCCTTAGAAGGTTTGGAAGTTAAGGAGAATATTTCTTATGAAGAAGTACCGGTTGAGATTTTAGACCGACAAGTCAAGAAGTTGAGAAATAAAGAAGTAGCTTCGGTGAAAGTGGTGTGGAGGAATCAATTAGTTGAGGGTGCTTCTTGGGAGGCTAAGGCCGATATGATGTTCTAATATCCTCATCTCTTTACTTCTACTCCTACTCTATCTTGAGGTAATGCATTCATCATGGTTTGTTCTTTGTTTTGGAGTCATGTGTCTTATATGTTTCCATGATTTCCTTAGTATGCATGATTTATGAAAAGTTCAAGTTTTGAGAAAATGAGTTTATTTAATTGACTCTTACATGTTTACGTGCACATGAGTATGAATTGCATGTAGACTACTTGCTATGATGTTGTGAGCATGTCTTTATCTTGGAATTGATATTTTCTCCTTGGATATATGCACTTGACTGTGTTGATTAATAGTTTGGGAGTTTATGCTTCCTCCTTGGATGTTAGCTTGGAGTTGATGTTTCCTCCTCGATTTGTGCATTGCATGCAAGTTGGGCTATTAGATTTAGTTTCACCCATTTTATGATGTTTTGATAACGTCTTAGCTTGGAGTCGATAGTTTCTCCTTGGTTATATGCATTTAGATGAAGTTGCATTGATGGTTGGGTTGTTAGTTCCTCTCTTACTCTTTTCGTACTAGCTTAAAACTCATTCTAGGACGAATGATCCCAAGGGGATATATTGTAACACCCCGGATCTGAAAGAGGGTAAGAAGCACTTTTAGTGAGATATAGGTTCCAACCCATGAGGGTCACCCACTGCCCGTGGATGGGATCATGGACCGTAGGTGTGGTTTGTGGATGGCTCCCCAAAAATAAATCCTGAAGGCTAGAACCCACGGTCTGACCAACAGTCCGCTGGTCAGACAAGGGTTCGTTGTTGGGGCCCGTGGTTCGATGGCAAAAAGGTCACTTTTTGACCACCATCGACGGTCTGTCCACGGTCCATCGATTGGTGGTCGTGGGTCAAGTTTCAGTAGTTAAGTATTGGGACAGTTTGGTCTTTTCCTAATTATTTATTCCTATACTACGTCGTTTTACCCTTCACTAAGACCCCTATATAAGTATTTTAACCCACAAATTCCCAATAGAAATCATTCTCTCAAAATCAGCAAAAGCAATCAAGTTCTTCCTCTCCAAAATATTTCTCTCTAGAACATGAAGAAGAAGAAAGGGGTTCAAGCTAGGATCAAGGTCAAGTCTCAATTCCTCCATTAAAGATTAGCATTTGGCTTGGAGGTATGATAGTTTTCATCCATGGATTCCTTCCATTCATTTAGTTCCCAAATTCCTCTATTTTCAAAGTTAGAATTCCCCAAATTGTGTTAGGGTTTTCTTCAATAGTCATGGGTTCTTTTGATTATTGATTTAAATGATTGAATTATGATCTCTTGTGCATGAATTGATGAAATACTATGATTTTATGATGATTTCCTCATGAACCCATGTAATCCCCATGTTTTTTCAAGTTATGATCATATAATGTGGGATTTTGGCTATAAAGGAAGAGTTTTATGAAATCAAGCATGTATTGAGAGAATTACATGAATTTATGATAAAATTCATATCTTACCCATGTTTTCTAATTGTTGATGATTGAAAGTGTGTTCTGAACCTTAAAAGGTAAATTGTGAGATTATGCATGTTCTTATGAAATATATGTGAATGTTTTAATGATGCATTGAGAGTAAAGTATCAATGATAATGATGTTGATGTATTATTGAAAGGATTTTCTCATATACACCTAAAAGCATGATGTGAATGGTTTTCTCACATAATAAAGGATTCTATGTTTGAAACATCTTCTCACCTAATTGAATCAAAGATTAAGAGCTATCCTAATGAAACCTAGCTTGGATGCATTATTGAAAGATACATTTCCATTGATGATGATTTAGCTTGGATTGGCAAGATGACATGCCTTTCCATGGATAATAAGAACAAGTAAGAAATGACTATTTCGTGGGATTTATGCTTAGCACCGAGAGGATATTGAAATGGAAGCTCTCCCGTTAGTAGAGGTCATGTTTCTAGAAGAAATCTCATTATCCCTTACCTATGTTCCCCCATAGGATGATTGTCTAGATAGACATTAGCTAGTGGATCCACCTAAGCTAGAAGTTCATGGTCCTTACTTTGGCAAGTAGGACAACCCTTTTTGGTGTGGGAGACACCAGGGGATCATGGTATAAATCACATGGTCTCTATGTCGGTTAAGGCTAATTCCCCACATTAATAACGAACTAAGGTTTCTTCAAGAAGTATCTCATATGTTTTCAAAGGTTTTAAAGATGTTATCTTGCATTAACCATGTTTTATGACTTATGTTTCTAACCCTTGTATATCATGTTTTAACTTGGTCAATTGCATGTCATAAATGTCCTCTTTTAGTATGATTTAATTTTTTTTTTGCGTAGCTATCATACTTGGTACATTATTTTGTACTAACACATACTCTTTCCTACATTTCCCCAAATGTAGGGTCTGACAGTCATGTTTCTCAGTTTTGTGGCTAGTGGTTGATTTCGAGGTTCCCAGGCTTTGGTGAGTCGTCATGCTTCGAGGACGGATTATATTGTTTCAGTTTACTTCTTATATTTCATTTTTGAACATGATGTATGGGTTAGGACCAATTTCATTCTATTTTATTAGATGGTTATTGAGACAAGTGTTTTGGACTTCTGCTTTTCTTTTATTGGACTTGAAATGTCGTTTTACTTCCATTGTTCTATTTCTTATGTTATGAAACCTAAGTGGGTTGTATGTGGTCTTTCGGGGTCTTATACGCTATGTTACATCTAGGGGGTACCCCTGGGTCGTGAAAGGATATAAATTGGTGGTGTTCATTAAAACATGATATCCATTCGCAACAACGAATAAACTAGGCAACAACGTGAATTGTAAGAATCATTATTATTGCCAAAGCAATTTGCCTTCACACTATATGTTAATCCACAATGAGGCGTGAAAAAATAAATCAAACGTACCTTATTGTCTTATATTAAAGATGAAAGAGGCTCATATCGATAACGTGTTATGAAACTATATAAAACAATAAGAAGAATAAAGTATGGAGAAGAGACAAGATGTTATGAAACTATATGACACAAGAAGAAGAATAAAGAAGGGAGAAAAGAGAAGATTTTTTTTCCTCTTGAGGGATGATTTTATAGTGAACAGAACCCCTGCATTTATAGGGGAAAATTAACTTAGTCTCAAAGTTAGGGTTCCTAAATTTTCTCTAAAAGATAGACATTCACTATATTTATAAAAATAATATTTAATTTAATTTATTATAAGTGGGAAGCTCCAAAATGTAAAGTTGGATTACCATTTTGTACCTTACACTTAGATCAAAAAACTATAAATCATTAATTATATATTAAGTTATAATTCGTATTATATTATTATCATTATTATGCTAAATATTAAAGTGAGAAGGTGTTAAGTCAAATGTATCTGTATTTATTTGGCACATGAAAATGTATCTGCGAATAAATATTATAACTAAATCTTTTCCACTTCTCTAAATTATTATTTGAATAACTTAATGTAGTACTAATCTACTATTTAACCTTGTGAAAATGTTTACCTTTTGTATTCCAAATTGAATTCACTGAGGTAATTAGTATGTTAATTCATTGATAAAATAAAATAGTTATTTAAAGTCTATGATGCATTTGTTTTTATACACTATTAATATGTAACTTTATAATACTATTTACAAAAATATAATTTTTACTAATCTTTTACTCTTCTTCATTTTTTAATTTTTTATTTGGTTTAAATTTTTATTATCATAAATCATATCTAATTACCTAAACAATTGCTACTCTTACATTCATAACTCTCATACTTTTCATATTCATAACCTCTAAATATTATTTTAAAACTATAAGATATATTTTTTATATTCCCTCATTTTTATCTCTATAAATTCATCTTTTTAGCTTAATGAGACTCTAATCCAAGGTTTTTCATTTCTTTGTATAGTTAATGTAGTGGAACATTTATATCATTATTGTACTATTTCATTTATGTTTTAGTTTGACTCGATGAGAAAACTCTCGAATTTTAGTTGGTTATGAAAGAAGGTGTAGACAAGAACTCAGAAAATTATGTCGTAATTCTATATTTATTTTTTCATCTGCATTGTTATGATTAAATTCTTAAGAAGGATGTGTGTATTGTATTTTTTTCATGTATATTTTTTTTGTGTGTTTTCTCCATACTATACTTCTTTAATTTAATTTTCTACGAATTTATTTATTTTTATCAAGCTCAAATTAGTTATTTGTGGCTTTATTGGAAGTTTTCTACTACTAACCAATGTTCATATTCACCATTGATTGCTTATAACGAATTACTTTTAAACATTGAAATATGCCCCTCATTTGGTGTTTCTTGTCACACTTTTAAAGATTAATTATTTGTAATTGTTTTATTTTACTAATCATTAGAAACATGTTTTCATAGAATTTTAATCTTATTAACAAATCAAAAATAAAATTAGATGGGACACACGTGCAACACACCTGCCCAAAGTTTTATAGGAAAGTGGTGACTTCACACTGCAACATACCATATTATTACTACAAAGGTTTTAGCATAAGACGACACACAATGTGTCTAAAGAAGTGCTTCACATAACTAACAAAGGACACTAATACATAATCCCAATATTCGCTAGAACTTTTGTAAAATAGCTACATAATCCTTCATTTCTTCTCTTTTAAAATGACTTATTTTGTTTTTAATCGAAGGTCAATCAACAGATTCAATATGTACCTGAGTCAACATAGAAAAAAAAAAACACAACTAAGCAATAAAACTAATTTTAAAAAAACTACAACATGAAACTAATGAAAAAATAAATAAATCAAGAACTCAATACCTGAGTTCTAGTTGCCTGCTTTGACAAGTTGAAGTTCATTTGAGAATTACCCACATTTCTGGCTGATGAAATTTAGAATAGTCTCAGAAGTCGTCATTTTCAACATGCTCTAAGGAGTGATCTGGAGATTGATTGGAAGATGTGTCAACAGTCTTTGAGCACATTATAATGCCCTTTTGGATTATGACCCTCCTCCCAGCAAATTAAAAAATTACCTTTTATAAACCCTTTTTTTGATAGCTTCTGAGGTTCCATATTTTCAATTTTTTTGCAACTTCAACAACTTTTTGCTTCTCTAATTCTCATGCTCTTTCCTCCTATTTTTGGGCTTCCTTCCCCTCTTCTTCTTCTTCATAACATTAGAAGGAAGAACGTGTCAACCATTAAATACTTTTGGCTAATGATCTTCATGATTTATTGGGTTGATGTAATGTGAATACAATTCTTGAAGGTATCAATGTGATATAATGAATTCACATAATATTTTCATTTTTCACTGTTATCGATAATACTAATATAGACAGGAGGACAACCCAGTTAGCTCAAATCTCCTAAAAGTACAACTCTTAATCATCATATCCACCACATATGGCCCACTAGGTCCATTAACAAGCACCCTCGGCCCCTCTGAATAGTCAGGTTTATACATAACAAACTCATTGCTAATTTCTTTAGGGTTTTTGACAATTTTGGTGAAAATCATGTCTTGATATTTTTCAATCTAGATTATCTTGCTATGTAACCTCTTCATTAACCTATTCTTTATCATTTGTAGCATTGTAATGTTGTTTTATCCCTGACATCAATTA
>JAJOOI010005179.1:0-17307 GCA_029582585.1 Solanum bukasovii
AAATTCTAGGTTTATTCATGCAAGGTTAAAAGTAAGCTAATCACACAAGGCGTCGATACTTCAGTCAAACAAGACTAGACACGTTCGCTAGTGTGTAACGGTCATCACAAGAGAATCAATTCGATAAATGGCTAGTCACAACGAGATGCAAAGAGTGCACATATTGTCTATGTAACTTCATTTGGTCTCGTCGTAGTAATGCATTCATGTTTTTTCAATTGAGAGAACTATTCAAGTCATCGGTATTGCTCGAAACCAAGACTTAAATTTTTGCAAAAGAACAGCCACTTTCAATAAAAGAGGTGGCAATTTTTTTCCGAAATGGTCAAAATTATTTTGCAAGTAAAACAACAGGATCCATATGCTCAAGCATCCACAAAAAGCAGTATTAAAACACAATTTAAAATAGATAGCCCAAATATCAAAATAAGACACAAAGGTGGGCCTCACCCCACCACAAAAAAACATTTGTCCTCAAATGCATGTAGGAGTATCCAAAAGTTTAGACAAGTAAAGATAGAGAGAGGTGAAGGGGAATGCTGTCTACACGCTTGCTTCATCTATCGGAGCATTATTGCCTGCTGCATTAGCCTGAAACTCGACAATGGCCCCCGGGTTGTCATTCTGGGTTTCATTGTGTTCCTTTGTTCTAGCTTCTACAGCGATGTTAGCTTCAACCATTTTATCCACGTCATGGGCCGCTAAGAAGGAATCCGCGGCTGTGTATAATCCGCGCCTCCATGAAAGAATGGTCGGATCAATGGGAATTCTCCTACTGGCACTTGCTTTCTTACTCTCCCTTCTTTCTTTGGCCAGTTCTGCTATCTTTTCGTCTCTTTTAAAATCCCTTGCTCTTACATGTCGGGGTGACATGTCTCTTCCTACAACTTTTGGTCTTCCCATTTTTCCAAAGGATTTGGGAAAAGTTAGAAAGTATTTAAACAGAGCAGGAGAATGGTGCGCGTATAATCACCTTGCCATGCTAGTTGGTGACGTTCTCACTCACTTAGGTTAGTTATTGAAATCTGTGCATAAAGGAACTAAGGGTGCAGGCAATAAGGGCGAATTAAATGGCCTCTCGATGAGTCACCAAAAATATTCAGCGATAGCAGGTTTCTAGCCGATTTTTTACAGATTAAATAACCCAAATTTTCTTTTAATGAAAGGCGACAAGGGAAGTTAGGTGTATAGCCGAGTGATTTGGCGAGCTAAGCCTGACTCACCAACTGACTCAACACGCCTATGTTCTACGCGATTTCTAGGCTCAACCCCGCAACCTTGGTCAAAGAAACTCAAGCCCCTATAGCACAAACACACAATAAAACCCATAATAGTATCACACCCCCGCAATAAATTAATTCAAATTAGAGCACAGTTGATTTGGATTCTACCAATTATGCAAAGATGTTAATCAATGATGTATGAAATCCCATCAATGCGGATATTCAGCCAAGACTTGACAATATCAACACTATACAAATGAGTACAATTTTACTAAATTAAAAATGGGGTTTGAATCACCAACCTTTAGTGCCGAATCAGATGCTAATGAAATGCTAGATAGCAATGAGATCCAAATCCACGCACAATTTGACAGTTACAATAATTTAGACTTGCAAGAAATATAAAACTAAAGTGTTGGTGTGAGTTTGGTAGGATGAAGAAATGAGAGAAAATGAATGAACCAGAATATTTAAACCTATGGCCTGCAGAAACCATCCAATTTCTGCCCATACGGCGATGTACATTGGGTACGCTCATTCACACGGTGAAGCGCCAAGTGTCTAGTCTCTTCGCCAAATGTAACAGGACTCGCAACTCATGTGAGGACCTCAACGACGGTCTATATTGCAATCGCCGACATGGTTGGCGATTCGCCATTAATTTTCTACTAAACGCCAAGTTTTACAGAATCCCAACTGACATTGCCTTGAGTCACCCGGCGGAAAGAGTCGTGCTCGCCGATATCATCGGTGATCTGCCAACTGGACTTGTTGTATGCCTCCATACATTATTTCACTCTCATCCCTTGCTTCAACCTGTACAAACTACACACCATTATTTTCTCAAAGTAAAAAAAAGCAATAAAGGGTTTTGGGTTGCCTCCTAAAAAGTGCCTTAGTTAACGTCATGGCATGACGTTAGTCCACCTTCAACTCTCACCCTTGGGGCTAACCATAGTGTTAGTAGGCTAGCCCCCTTGTTGTCTCAGATTTAAGTGAGACGAGATGTGACCTATTTGGGTCTCCAACTTCTTGATTGAAACAAAATGGGAGGTAACGGTCTGGCTGAGGGTCGAAACATCATCTTTCATTCCTTTTAGCAGTTTGTCTGACCCTTCAACTCTGTTGAGGATGCGCGAAAGCATATCCTCAGACCTACTACCCTCTGAGTCCTTTGGCTTTTGGCGTTCGTGGGGAGGCACATATCTGTCTTTCTCCCCATCTTTCTAATTAGGATTTCGGTCACTCCATTCTCGATCCTTCCATCCTTCATCTCTAGCCCAACCTTGATTTCCACCCTGCCTTGGGTAATTTGATCGATAACCACCACCTTGGTTGGCTAGGAAGTTTACCTCTTCATTATACAAGGCGTTGAAACTTGCCTCCTCAGGATTTGCACACCCAACCCCCACAACATTGACACCACGGGTACCAGCCCCCATGACATTTTTGGATAGAATATCAAGTTGTGTCATGATCTTGGCCATATTTTGATCTCTCTGATTGTCTTTTTCAACCTGCTCCTTAAATAGCTGAAATGTGATTGGTGAGACTTGATCTTCGCGGGTGTACCACGCCTTGTTGATGGTTGTCATACCATCAAGGAGTTGAGCTGCCATTGTGTATGGTTGCTGCATTAAGCCTCCGGGTGAGTTTTGGTCAGCTACACCCTTGTTTCCCGAGTCTAGACTCCGGTAGAAGTATTGAAGGAGCACATTGTCAGGAAGACCATGTGTTGGGCATTGTTGCACCAGTTTTTTAAATCTGAGCCAGGTTTCGTGCAGAGGTTCGCCATTCAGACGCTTAAAGCTTTGGATGCTATCCCGGATAGTCATCATCTTCGAAGGAGGAAAAAATCGCACATTGAATGCATTCACCAACTCCTCCCACGAAGTGATTGAGTTACGTGGCAACTCGGCTAACCACTTGCATGCCTCACCCATTAATGAGAAAGGAAATAACCTCAATCGAACTGATTCTTGAGAAATGTTTTTGAATGAGAATGGTCCACACACGTCTACGAAGTTTCGAAGATGCTCGTGTGGGTCCTCAAGAGCTAATCCGCTGAAAAGTCACTTTAGTTGCAGAAGTTGCAACATGGTGCTTGTTATGTGGAATACTGTGTTTCCCTCTGTTGGGGGCATACGAATAGCTCCAACAGCTCCCATGAGATACAGATCATTGAGATTGGGTTCTTAGACATCATGGAGATTTCCAATATCATCCTGATAGTCCTCCTGGCTCCCATTACTACCATTGACACTCATGCTTTCTGCAATGTTTTCACAATAACTAAAACACAATTAAAAGTTAAGTTAGTAAACTATGAATAAGAATAACAATTCTATTAAACTATAAATTCTCAAATAACAACACTTCCCGGCAGCGGCGCCATTTTGATGCTTATCATGACCAACGACACTATCCTACGGTATGAGTGTGTACAATCGTCGATAATATAGTAACCCAACCAAAGGTTGGGGTCGTGTCCCAAGGGAGCGGTTTTGAGATTAATAACCAATTAGAAATTCATTCAAGTTAGTTGTAGTTAAAGACATTTGCTATAAAAGACATTGTAAATTAAAGGGGGGTGACACAAAAGTGTCAAATATCAAAGGGGTTTTTGTAACAAGTACTAAAACAACAAAATAAACATGAAAATCAAGTACGGGGAAAGGTTCTAGGGATGTGACCGCAATACAAGTTGAGATAAATTGTTGGGTACATGCTTTCGATAGGACATTTGCAAAATAATAGTGACTAGGCTAAGCTTTAAATGGAAATAAGTTCCCTCTCGGGCAACTTACCCTATTTCCAATGCGTTCCTCTCAGATACCCATTTTCCGCATGAAGACCAGCCTACGCCTTACCCCACTCACTCTCTCGAGCTGAGTGTTAGGATATGGGACTAAGGCTCACCCTCTCGGGCTGAACTTCATGTCGACCCACTCCTTAGGCCATAAGTCTAGTGGTTTTGGTTTCGCGACCTCCCTCTCGGGCAAGCCGAAAACACATGGGTGGCTTTGTATTTGCAACTACAAACCCTTTAGATTAAACGACAACCACTAGGTGAAATCACCATTAAAATACATCTATCCTATCAGCAAGCAAGTCCCAACAAGAATATCAACCCATAGTTGCTAAATCACACCCCAAGAATGGGGGTTTTTAGCAACACATAAAAAAATAAGAAATTATACCTAACATGATAATGAAATCAACTGGGTATAAGAAATTAAACCTTGAATTAAGCAAAGGAAAATGAATAGAGAAGACCCACTTCCAACTTGGGGAAGAAGAACTCCTTTCTTCAAGTCTCCACAAAACCCTCTCCAAACTTGAGAGAAAAATATCAGCTAAAGTATGTTCTAAAGTGAAAATAATAATAATAATTGTTCCATTCCCAAAAATCTCCTAAGACTACAATTCTAACTAGTATTTATAGTTTTCACAGATTGTGCTGCGGAGGATTGTTCGGCGACGTTAGTCGAAATCACTGATGAACTCGGTGATCCACCTTTTTGTCAGCTCATCGCATTTAGTGTCTTGCCTTTAGTATCCTCGCATTTTGGATCATTGGGCAGTACAGTACTGCTTCGCGGAACAGATCGGCGACTGGCTGACTGCTCCTTTCTTCGCCTTTTGATCCACTTCCTTCAAGGCTTCGCGTACTAGAACGAAGGGCGGTTCATGTCCTTTCGGCGACTCGCCAAGTTAAACTCAGTGATTCGCAGGATTCCATTTCTTATTCTTGTCAGCCCTATTTGCTCCGTTTTGCGCTTAAGTGTCCATGCTTCCACTAAAATTTCAAATATCTGAAACTTCAGCATTTTAATCAGGTATTGAGATAAAACAAGCATTCAAGGACACTATTTCCATTCAAATAAAGCCCTAAATGAGTCCAATTTGTGGACTCATCAGTCGTACGGGTTCCTTAACGTCTTAGTTATCCACTCATGTAATCAAAATCATAACTTAATCACGCAATTGTTATCAGATTTCCCTAGACTTTACTGACTCTGATTTCGTCCAAATCTGGACTAAGTTGGGAAATTCCAAGTTACTACGAAAAGGTTTTTGACCCCAACACTTTCTCAATTGGCTTTTCCCTAACGAAGGAATATTAACTTTTTGTAATTTTTCAAGGGTGGTAACATTTTCTATTTATTTATTTATTTTATTTAATCAAATGAATGCAGAGAATAGTCATTGAGACAAATCCTCAATATCCAAATGCTCCACCAAGTACCTCCACAACAAGAGCTCCACGTTCAACGTAATTATATACTTTTTTCTGTTTCATTTTATATAATATTATTTTATTATTCATTTGTGCTAAAATTTGAGGGAGTGGATATATAGGTCCTTAGAATTGTTTTATTTTTTTATGTATTAAAATGTGAAATTGGTGGTGCAGACTAATTTGCAACATTTTATATAATTCAAACTATAACAAGTGGATCCTTTCTTATGCCTTCTGGCGTCAAATTCAAATTTTCATAAGCTATTTTATTCACGCATGCACGGGAGAGGATGCGCACGCACGCACACTTTTGCTAATATGTTAATATTTTTATATTTAATTTCCAGGCAATCTTAGAAGCAAGAAGTAAGGAACGGATTGAGCTGACTAGAAATTTGAAGATTCATTGTGCAAAATATTGTTCGGTCTCAAAAAAAAAATTGTAATAAGATCAAGGACAAACTAAAAGTGTGTTATCAAGAGACAAAAATAAATTAATTTACAATTCTCATGTGGTTGTGACTTGTGGATATTTTATTTCTTGTTTAAAAGTTTCTATCATGATAAATTATTGTAGATATTTATACTTCATTGAATTATTTTATCATATAAACACATGGTTGATAATTATTGATAAATTATGCTCAAAAAAATATTCTGTATTTTGTATTTAACAATTGATAAATTAAAAATTATTTATGTACAAAGAACTATAATTACTAGCGTGATTTCAGAATAATATCTTGTCGAATATCATAAATGTGATTGTACTAAAAAAGGATAGTATTTTACTAAATCTTTGGAATGACACAAATCACATTTTATATGGTTAAAATTCACCCCCCCCCCCCCCTCAAATTGATCTCACTTATCAAGAATTATTAATTTGGATAATAGGAATTGACACCGGCTCTTAATAATAGGAATTTTACTAAATCTTTGTAATGACATCAAGCACAAAACAAGGAAGTGACATCAAGAGACAAGAATAAATTAATTTCAAAATTTTCATGTGGTTATGATTTATGAATATGTTATTTCTTGTTTAAAAGCTTCTATCATAATTAATTATTGTACATATTTATACTTCATTCAATTATTTAATTCATACAAACGCATGGTTGGTAACTATTGACAAATTATGTTGAAAATGTATTATGTATTTTGTGATTAACAATTGATAAATTAAAATATATTTATGTACAAAGACATAAAATTACAAGTGTGATTTTAGAACTATATCTTGCACAGTATCAACAATGTGATTCTATTTAGATATGTCACAATCCAAAATCGGATCCTGATAGCGCCTACTATAATCCCCGAGTAGGAAAGCCTAACCCAAACACAAGATGCAGAATATAACAATTTGGATAGAAATAATATAAAACATCACAAATAGAAATAGAATAAAGGGAATGGACCATATCATAAATATGTCATACGATACAAACTATACAAAGGCTAAAATATGACCAAGAAGAAAAACTAACAACAGATTTAACCCCGGACCTAGTGTCACCTATACAGGAACTACTAAGTACAGAAAAACTAAAAGTACACGAGAACTGACTAAGAAAAATACAAAACATAAGTTAGTACAAAAGAGAGAAAGCAGCAAGTCTCTAAACGTCAGAAGATCCCCACGATCTGAGTCTGTAACAGCCAAGGTAGATCTAATGCTCGCAGAGGGTGACTCGTATAGGAGCTGGATCAGAAAAAGATACAAAAATATAGTAAGAATACCAAAGTACAGGGTACTCAATAGGCATCGTAGGTTGATCGAGCTCAGAAAGATCAAATGCATAAAGAGAAACGCAGTGATATTATCATAATAGGGATAAATTCTAATATAAGAAAATCATACAAATAGAGAAAAGGCAAACAATATCAAGAATTCAATACAAGCTACACACAAAATACAAGACAACTCATGCATACTCAATAACCATTCACACACAGAGGCAATGCTAATGACGAATAAAGAGAAGTAAGAAATCCTGAAAGAATCCTCGAGCTTCTTGAGATAATTTCGTGGACTTAACAATAAAAATAACTCGTGAATATATATCAACGGGCTGTCCGAAATGATACCTCAGACTTATCAGGAAAGTAACAATAACCCAGATATATCTATCCACTGTTTGAAATGATGTTTCAAACTCATCAACAATATAAATAGTATAATGTAGTCCTGAACTAGGTTGATGGCCTGCTCGAAATGGTGCATCGGACTTATCAAAGTAAAAATAATCAAAAAATATGGACACTCACATACATGACATTTTTACCATTTTAGGTCATAAAAGTATCAAGGACTAACAAATTTTTAGAAAACAATTTTTTTTATTAAGACCAAGTCTTTCCAACAATAATCATTCAAGGACAACAACCACACTCAAAATCATCAAGATCCCAAAACTTCACTTCAAATTATAACACATCAAACAAACTAGAGAAGTATTCTTCATTTTGTGATTTATTATTGACTAATTAAATATTATTTTAATATAAAGACCTACAATTACACGCATGATTTTGGTACCATGTCTTACACAATATCATAAATGTGCTGCATAAATAAATAAGGGGGAATATTTTACTTGATCTTTGAAATTATACAAATACAAACATATCTTATAAATGGTCAAGAACCCCTCTCAAATTGATCCTACTTATTCAAAGCATTAATTTGAATAATAGAAACAAGTACTGACTTTTTATCATTAAGGTGGTGTAAGTTAACAGTTAAATTAATAATCTGAATCAACAATTGTGTTATTAATTTAACGGTTTGGATATCAGTTAACTATTCGAAGTTATTGAGTTATTCGTTAGTGTCTTGATTTGACCATTATAATGTACAAATTAAATTTTATTCAGAAATAATGTGAAGTGTAAATTTATAGCCAAATCGTTAACCTAAAAGTGAAAGAAAATTATATTGCATGATATTTTTTTTTGTCTTTTTCATGTCAACAAAAATCACTTTTCTACACGATTTTTTTTGGGTCCTTTGAATCTTTGGATAATACAAATTTTATCATTGGAAAATAGTAGAAAGCTGTCAAAATCTTCATAGATTCACTTTTATTTGTCTACTATATTAATATATATTTTTTTCTTTTACTTAACTTTTAGCATATTAAGACAAATTCATATTTTTCTTCATGTTTTATACTTAATATATTACTTATTTCTCATATGCATGATAAATGGTGGATAAATAGTATTGCAATTGCAGCGTAAAATAGAAAATTCATCAAGTGACCCCCAAAATTTTGCTATCCCTTATTCGCATTTATTTTAGATAGGAATAAACGCGAATAAGAAAGAAAACGCATTAACAAAGTACTACTTGCTTGTGTGTAAAATGAAAAATTCAAGTGGCATTCGAAATTTTACTATCACTTATCCACATTTATTGATTATTACAGTATCCATGAGTATAAAATTGTCTTCGAGTTAAGAATTGTGAATTTATTATTTCTTGCTTAGAAGCTTCTATCATGATAAATTATTGTACATATTTATACTCCATTCAATTATTTAATTTATATAAACAAATGATTGATAACTATTGATAAATTATATTGTAAAAGCATTCTGTATTTTTTTTTATTAACGATTGATAAATTGAAAAAAAATATTATGTACAATGAACTTGTAACATCTCGCTAATTGAAAGAACCAGAAAGTCATTTTTGGAAAGAATGAAAAATTTGGAAAATTGGTTAAGTAAAGTTAAGTATGAGTTTTTGGTCAACTTCAAACGACCATAACTCCTAGATCAGGATAAGTTAGTGTGTTTCCAGATACCGTAGGAAAGAACTTTGAATTATCTTTCCAACGCCGCTGATTTTGCGCGATTTCGAGTTTGTATGAGTGACGTATTCCCATTTGAAGTTGGGCGGTTTGGATAAAGAAAGTCCTATCCGGATTTTTGAAGGGTAGTTTGGTCTTTTCCTTACCAAATTATTTTTTTTCGATTTGAGGAGTTTAATTAGGGCCTAATCAGAATTAGATCAGTTTAGACAATTGGAAATTCATTCTAGGGCTTGGAGAAAAGAGAAAAGAGGAGAAAGGAGAAGCAAAGTTCAAGATTTGTCAAGATCATGCATATTTGGTTGTGGATTACGACAAGGACTTAATCCTACGAGGCATGTGAGCCCACACAACGTTGGGTTCGTTCACCCACGTGCCAAACATGTTTAATTCAGTGTATTTTCATCCTAAAAGATTGAGAATTTGATGTTCTTGAGTTGTGTTCTTGAATTGTTTTCGTTCTTGAATTTGGGATGAGATTGAGGAGTTCTTGAGAGTTTAATGTTGATTAGTAGAGTTTCTATGAGTTAGATTCTAGTGTATATATTTTGGGTACCTGAATCTAAAGAGAAATTGAGAAGAAGAATCGAAATTAATCGAATTAAGGTTAGAAAATAAGAGGAAGAGTTCGTCAGCTTTGTCTGGGGTGACGCGCCCCCATTGCGCCAGGAAGACTAGGGCTACGCGCCCCCGTTGTGCTAGGAAGGCTGGGACGGCGCGCCAGCAGTGCACCAGAAATGGCTCCCTGAATGAAAGGGGCTGGCGTGGCGCACCGGTCGTCTGCCCCAACCCGTTTTTTGTCGTTTAGCTCGTCTAAGTCCTTCTAAAGTGTACTAACACTTCCTATTGATTCTAACTACTCTAAATGACTTCTAAACATCTAGAAATCATCCATAAACAAGAATCATAACCTTGAATCCATAAATTCAAATTTTAGGAAAGTTAAGAGTCAAGTCAAGATAAGTTCTTAGAGTCTTCCAAGGTCTTTTGCAATTGTTTTAACTTTGTTTTAAGACTTACGTTTTGAGTTGAGTAAAGAGTAAAGATTGAAGTCATTTCTTCAAAAGAATATATCAGGACTATATATTCCCAAAGAGTAAATGTTTTCACATTTAAACAAGAAAGGAAACTTTGATTTCCAAAAGAGCCTTTGAGCTAGTTTTTCAGTAAAGAGTAAATACTTTCACAATTAAGCAAGAGAGGAAACTTTGATTTCCAAGAGAGCCTTTGAGCTAAGTTTTTGAACAATTATCTCAAACCATATAAACAAGTTATATTTTTAAACATAAAGAGCTAGTATATTTTGGGAGTAGTGTAACGACCCTAAAACGAACTAGTGAAACTAGAGCCTAATGACTTTGTGTTGAATTTGTAATGAGGTTTCATGTTGTGTAATGTTGTCCCAAGCCATGTTTGATGGAGGTTAGTGAGTCAACGTGAAGGAATGTGATATAATCCGTAGTTGAAAGACCCTTCTTAATGTTGGTTAATGGTTGGAAGGGCAAGTGCCAAGCCAAGGGGGCAAGGCCTAAGCAAAAGGCCAAGGCTGCCCAACGTTGGCCAAGCACTGCCTTATGACCACGGCCACTTTCACGGCTAGTGTTCTTGACCACGGACCGTGAAGTTGTCCGTGAAGATCACTTGGGCAATTGGGAGGCAAGGCCTTGATGCCAAGCTACTTCCCCAAGACCACGACCACTTTCACGGCCAGTGGCCTTGACCACGGCCTGTAAAGTGGTCCGTGGAGATGCCTTAGCATCTTTGGGCTTGGCAAGGCAAAAAGGAGACACTGCCCAAGAGGACCACGGGTACCTTCACGGGCCGTGGTCCCCTTTCACAGTCCGTAGAAGTAGACTTGGTCCCTGACAGGGCCTCCCAAGTGAGGGGTTTTTAAGTAATTTTGTTTTAATGTTTTATTATGTGGGTTTGATTTTAAATGGTTTATATCATAAATATAAATAGTTTCAAGTCCTAAAACACTTCATTTACTCCTTTATTAAAAACACCCAAATCAAAACCCCAAAGTTCTTCCTCTCTCAATATTTCTCTCTCTAACTCAAGGAAGAAGAAGAAGTGGGAGCTAGGGTTTTGATTCAAAGATTTCTTCATCAAATTTCGTAGGGAAATCATAGTAAAAGGTATGGTGATCCTTCATCTAGGGTTAGTCTTCACTCTAGAGTCAATTTCAAAAGAGTTTCAAAGCTTTTCAAAGTTCATGAAATTTCAAGGGTTTCACTCAACCTCATGAGTTCTTGCATCAAACCTTTTCAAATGATAACTATCATTATATTGATGTTTGATTTATGATTTAAGATGGTTTTACTCTATGAACCCATGATTTCTCTCAATTCCTAAATTGTGACTTATGAAGTGGGTTTATTGATTATGAATGAATGATGGTGGATTTATGCTTAGATCGTTTTGGATAATTGAATTGTTGATCCACTTGAAAGGTGGAGGTGTTTAATTACTTTGTCTATTGTGATCATGGCCTTGAAGGCATAGTTTGATGAATTGAAGTATTATCATGATATTGTGTATGGGAACCTTGATTCATGGAATACTTTTCTCCATGAAGCCCTCTCAACTCAATTTCGAAAATGTGTTTATTGTTCAAAAACTAGGGTTTTCATTCTAGCCATGGGTTCTTCCTAAAAACGTTTTCATTATGCTAATTGATGTATATTATGGATGAATTGACATTTTAATGGTGATTTTGTAGTAAAACTCCCCATGAATCCATGAACTACCCCATGACCCCAATTTCATGAAATTCAATGAAGTATTGATGCAAGATGATTACTACTATGAATTGTGTTTATGATAATTTGGTTATGAAACCTCGTCTTATTCATGTTGATAATAATGTATCCTAACTGAAATTGTGAGCTTTGGTTCATGACCTTGAAAGGGGTAAATTGTGAAGGTTTGTTCATGATTGTTGATAGTTATTGATGAACTTATGAACTCATTTGAAAGGTGAGAATCCTATGACTATTGTGTGAATTGAGGTGTTGTTGGGGACTAATTTCCTCTATCCTTACACATATTTATGTATAAATTGTGTAGGATGATGTTGTTGTTGTTGTGTTGATTGAAGGGCTAGTTCTCATGAAAACACTATGAATAATAAAGTGAAAGTTACTCACCCTAAAATGATGATTCTAAGGTGAAAGGTAGTTCTCACTTGAATGAATCTATGAGCTATTTAGTGAATTGTATTGAACGAAGGGTAAAGTATGCCTTCACACATGTAGATAAAATTCCATACTAATTATGTATAATTGGAAAATAATGCTTAGTACTGAGTGGATATGGACAAAGAGGAAAAGGCCCCTCCGCTAATGCAATAGGTTGGGTCATCTATAGTAAACTCATGAGATGGAAGCTCCTCCGCTAATGCAATAGGTTGGGTTTCTAGTAGCAATCTCCCTATCCCATAACTATGTGCCAAACATAGGACTTAGCTAGTGGATCCACTTAGAAGCTAAATATGATTAGTTCTACCTTCGGCAAGTAAGAACGCCTTCTTTCGGTGTGGGGTTATATGGCACCGGATTCCATGTAGCTCACATGGTTTATGTCGGTTATGGCTAATATTCCCTAATAACAATAAGATAATGAATATGATAGGAACTATACTATGACTTCTTAATGGGTTTACTTGGTAGAAGTGGGGGTATGGGACTTCACTTTTACATTGCACAAGGAGACTTATTAGGATGTTGTTGAATGGTTTCCTTATGGTATGATAAGATATGAATAGATGACTTTCCTTATGTTTAGTTCATGTACTTGTATAATTCCTCATTTATGTCTATGGATTATGGTAAGCTTGAAGATTATGGAAATGGATATGTGGCTTCAAGAAATGCTTAGTAAGGTTGGTATTATGGGATGCCAACCATACATTGCACAAGTGTTCTTAGAGGTTGCTAAGGTATTGATATTACTATGTTATGAGTGTATTGTGACTATATCTTGTCTTCTATGTTTGAAAATGCACATTGGCTTTCCAAACTTAATGTATGAAAGTCCTCTAAATGCATGAATCTGTCCTAAATGAATCTAATGAAGAATGTTAGCTTAAATGCTTAAATGTAAAGATGCATGCTATATTTGGATTGTATTCTGAGTTACTTGAACGTGCCTTGTCTATGGTGACTTCAAAGGAGTACTTAGTGTGAGTAGTAGTATGGGATGCTACTTGCACATTCCACAAGTATGACTTAGAGTTGTCTTAGATGTGGTCTTAATGTGATGATGTGATTTATATAATGTTTATGTCTCTTAAATGCTTTATTGTGTAAAGGTGGAAATGATGAATGGTAAGTTCACTCTTAGGTGGCCTTAAGGTGGTGCCTTAGTGTGGGTGGTGGTATGGGGCGCTACCCATACATTGCACAAGGCATAGTTTGAGGGTTACTTGAACTGGAGGCTCAAGGTGAAGGTAAAGGGTTATATGTGATTTTGCTCAAATATGAATTATGTGACTTTGTATGTTGGTTGTGACTTATATTATGCCGCTTGTATCAATATTCATGAAGTTTTACAAAAATGGCATAAAGCGTGAATTTCAATGAAATGCCCCTTTTTAAGGAATGATTTTGCATGGTCATCAAACTTAGTACATTTTTGTGTGCTATCCCATATTTTTCTTATTTTTACTACAAGTGTAGGTTCCGGCAACTGATTGCTTTTTGTAGGGAAGCTTGGGATTAGAGTTCTCTCAAGATCTCTTTTGGTATGTCCTCATATGTCGAGGACAAGGATTTTATGTTTCTACTTTTTATGTTTAAGACTTTGTTAAGACTTCGATTGTAAAGGGCCGTGACCCTATCTTGTTAAAGTTTGTCCAAGATGGCCATGTGAGACTTAGTATTCCGCTGCTTTATAAATGTCTTTTGATGTTGGATCTATTAAAGAAAAGTTTTAAATTCCGCACTATTTCTATGTATCTAATGTCATGAATGCTAAGAGGCTTGTATTGGACCCCTTCAGGGTCGAGTACGTCGTATTACGACTAAGAGGTGCTCTCGGGTCGTGACAGTAGTATTGAGTACCGATATGGGGGAGAGTTCAGATAATCCCAGCCCCCATAAGCCATATAGCCATCATGGGTAGAAAAAAGTAGATGATTTATTAGTTCTTTTTAGCATAGACTAGTGGATCCACTTAGTAGTCAGGTTCTATACTCTCGGCAAGGTATAGGACGGCCCTGGCAGCGTGAGGCAAAATGTTGTATCATCACAATAGCTCTTACGTGATGGTTGTCGGTTACAGAAACTCCCATAGCAGTATTTTTAATTCTTATATACATTTAGTTAATTGTATTTTTATATACATCCAAAGTTCATTTGTATATTTGCATACATATAGAGTTGTTATTGTATTTCTAAAATACATAGAGTTATTATCCATATTTTTAAAAGCTTTTCTTTATATTGCATTTACATTATTGCTTTATATTAAAATGAGTTAAGTTGAGTTGAGTTGAGCCCAGGTATGTTCTTTCAGTTCCTTTCAAGCTTATGTCTTGTTTTAGAATTCCCCTCGCATGTTCGTACATTCAATGTATCGATGTCAGTTGGCCTGCATCATATTATGATGCAAGCATCCAACGCCTCATTGATCCAGTTGAGCATCTCAGAGTCTGTTGGTGTGCCTCCTTGCATTCAGGAGGATCCCTTTTATTGCTTTACTAGTTCAGTTGTTAGGATGATCAGGGGTCTTGTCCCAACATCCCTCATTGTTATTAGAGGCTTCACAGACAGTTAGACGTTGTTAGTTCTTTAGTCTTATTACTTTCAGTTGTTTGTTTTAAGACTCGAGTTTTCCTTATTGACTAGTTAAATGTTATCTTTATAACATTCTAGATTATTATATGGGTTTATCATATGTTAAGTTAAGTCTTCCACTGAGTAGTTAGCTAGGCCAACAGTTTGCTTGGGGCCAGCAATGGTTCTCGAGTGTCAGCCACGCCCGGGGTGTAGGCTCGGGGCGTGACAGAACTATAATCACAAGCGTGATTTTAGAACTATATCTTACACAATACCATAAATGTGATTAAGTATGCTTAGATAAAAGAATAATAATATTTATTAGATCTTTGGAATGATACAAATACAATCATATTTTAGATATGGTCAAGATTCCCCCCTAAAAATTGATCTTACATATATAGACAATCATAATATGGGGCACGCAGGTAAGGGATTAGGAAATTGCTTCTAGAAACTCGACCTCTACTAATGGGAGAGATTCCATCTCAATATCCTCTCGGTGCTAAGCATAAATCCCACAGAATAGTCATTTCATACTTGTTCTTATTATCCATGGAAGGGCACGTCATCTTGTGTCACGACCCAAAACGAGTCATGAGTGGGACCCACACTTAACCTCCTAAGTGAGTGAACCAACGAATTCAACCTCAAATCATATCAATTGTTCAACTAGGAATAACAACAATAATGCGGAAGCTCAAAACTTATTAAAGTAACCAATCAAGTAAACCTCTAAAGTTTATTACATATTATCCCCAAAACCTGAAAGTCATCACATCAAGGACATTTGTTCTCAAATACCAAGTCTAAGAGTATTAAAGACACCAAAATAAGTAAATAATATAGTCTATGTCAAAAATTTAAGGACATCATGCCATGACTGAGAGAATCCAGCATGTGCTAGAAAGAATAGCTCACCCTGAAATCTTATATGCTGGAGACTGACTAGAACTGAGGGCGAGTCAAGGTCGATGGTACACTTGCTGCACTCCACAAAAGAAAACGAAGAAAACACAAGTAGGGGTCAGTACAAGGAACATGTACTGAGTAGGTATCATCGGCCAACCCAAAGTAGAAACTACTAGGCAATGAATAAATAGTATAAAATCAACTATGACACTGAGCAGGGGGAAAGTGTTGCTCCCCAATATACACGCAAGTGTACGTGGTCCCGCAAGTAATACAAATTCGTTAAGAAACGAGTTATCGTTCCCAAGGGACTTATGATAAACTTATATTCACTTAATTCTACAACTAAATGTAAAAAGTAACCTTTTCAAGAGTTGATGATTTATTGCTTATCTACTAATAATTATGCACTAATTGAAAGTAACTAATTGTGAACGACTTTGATATAATGTTTCTAGCAAGTTAAAAGAAATTTCAAGGCTACAACATATAATGAATATCATGTATCATATTATTCGCTTAGAACTAATTTCAGTTGTCAAGTTACTGGTTTATAGAGTTGATGATATGATCCAGGTTATATGCCTCTTGTCGCTTACCCCAGTTAGCTATCTAACTACATCGTTGAATGGGGATAAATAGACTAACTGGTGAGCATTTATATTTCATCCTATTTTGTAACCAAGCAAGGTGTCCGTCTGGGCGTCACTCCTGAACACTAATCACCTCAATTCAATGGGTGGACCGATCTCTGTATATTCTCTTGTCTATCTAACCTCTCATCTCCCAATTTTAAGATTAGACAATAGGTTTATCTTATGCTACGCAAGCATAAAATACTAAAACAAGAATATAGAAGTAACTTGTATTGACAACCGAACATTAATTCAACAACCTCAAATAATCAACAATCAATTCGTAGCTACAGTCCCAGAACTAGGACGTTTAGCTACTCATGCTATTAGAAAACAAGAAAATACAATAGTTCATGCAATTTCCAGAAAATAGAAGCGTTAAATTATTAAAACCTATTACAAACTTGAATTCTTGCTCTTGCACACTAAATCAAAATTTGAACCCCCATAATGGAGCCCTAAGGATCTATTTATAATAGTAGGAAAAGTAGGGAACAAATCCTACTCAAATTAGGAATCCTATTTAATGTTAAAGACTTAGAAAAGTCGGCAAAAAAGGGACGTGTCGCACCTCCATCGCGCCTGGTAGCACGCTCAGACCTTTGCATTGTGGCGTGGCACGTCTTGCAGAGCTCCTGAAAATTGGCGTAGACCTTTGGTAGCTGGTGCGAGGCGCCTCTCAGTGCGCC